>JAVSCE010020733.1:0-13255 GCA_032199065.1 Smutsia gigantea | reverse complement strand
CTGTCATAATTAAAACTGCACACTAACATGTCTCTGGTAGTATGAGGCATAGTTTGGTCTGGGAAATAATTGGACACAGAAAGAAGCAGAAATAGCCTAGGGGTGATAGATTAGGGCTTGAGCTAGCATGGTAGCAGAGAAAATGGAATTAGTCATTGTAGAGGTAGAATTCATGGATCTTGACAAATGATTCCATTTCAGTGAGTGAGAGGAGGGTGAGATGTCTTTATTGTTTTGTGCTAGGGAGAGTGAGACAATGGTGGTGCCATTTTTTAAGGCTAAAAAGACGAATGGACTGTTTTATTTCTATGGTGTTTATCATACCATCATGTTCTACTAGTTTCTTAATAAATAAATAAACACTGTAGGGTAATGGTTAAGAGCATAGATTCTGAAGCCAGATTGTCTGGGTTCAAATTCTGCTTCCACTGCTTACTACTTTTGTAATTGTGGGAAGTTGTGCAAATTCACCAAGCTTCAGGTTCCTCAGTCTTAAAATTTAGAGTGTTAATAACAATGGTATCTACCTCAGAATGTTGCTGTGCGGATAAAGTTAAAATCTGTAAAGATGCTTAACATATTAACTGACATTTAAACAATTATTTTAAGAAAATGACAAATGTTTTATTAAGAATTATGCTTATGTGCTACATTTGGAACAACATATAACTATGTATTCATATAGCAAGGTACTTTGGAGAGATTAACAATCAGCTCTTGCCCATATAAGAGGGACTAGCAAACATAATATGCATATTAAAATCATTTTGATGAAAAACACAAAAAAGAATAAAAAAGAATGAATAAGTGTTAAATTATAAGCTACTAACATTGTCTTTGAAACTCTTCTAAAACTGAGACTCTTTCCTCCTGGTACAGAATGTTATAAGCATTTACTGGCCATTTGGCATATTAAAAACTCACAAACAAATTGTTTCTACCCTACCACTGGACTTCAAAAAGAGTGAAATGCAAGGGTTAAAAAATTTAAACCTTTAAAGAGTCATGAAATGGACTGTTTTCACTTTACATCTGGCTTTTATCAATTGTAAGTCAGTTTCAGAAGGACTGCTACACAATCAAAACATACAGTCTCCTAGTCATATAATTCAATTTTATAAATGAATTACTTATGTGCCTATAAGTAAATACATTCCTATGCATGAGGCTATCAACCGCTGTCAATGAGATAATCAAATCCAGGGGAAAATGCTATCCTTGTAAACACTTTAAACTCAGAAAGGCCCCAAATATCTGGACTATGATAAATCCAATCAGAAGCATTTCAGTCTTATGAAAAGGGCAAGTTAGAAAAAAATATTTTCAGCACAGAGCAACAGACAGATGTTAGAAGAGAATTACTTATTTTGTTAGAGAAAACAAGGGAGTTAAAAAAAACTGCAATTTTATACCACATCAATATGTGGAAAACATGTATGAATGCGACAAGTTAGTGAACATCACCCCAGCAGGTGACTATGATCTCTGAAAGACAGAACAAAATAAAGGGCTTTGGACTCTGCAAAACCTGATTATGAATACTGACGCTGCTACTTAACAGCTTTGTGACCTTGAGCAATTAATTCATTTACCCACCCTGGGCTTTGACATATACATATATAAATTAAAACCTACCTCACAGGATTAGACCAAGATGACAGAATAACATATATGTAAAGTACTTTGTATAGTGGTGCCTGGCACATAGGCACATAGAAGGCACCAAAATAATAATTATTCTTAGTCTGTCATTTGTTATAGAATTTAGCACAAGTAATCTAACTTCTTGGCCTTTGCTTCTGTGATGTGAACAAAACAGCAAGTTATTCAGTAGGGCAAATGTTGGTATAAGTATATTAGTGCATAAGAAGGGAATATTACCTTATGTATGTTAACACACACAAAACAATACCTTAAATTTAAAAATCAATTTTTATTTTTCCAAGAGATTTCACATACATTAAATTATATAATCCACACAACAAAGCTGTAATATTGACAGGGCAGGTACTTTTTTTTTTTAAGTTTATTTTGATATCATGGTACTTTTATCCCTATTTGACAGATGAAAAAAATGTTAGAGTGATTTCTTCCTGCTTGCTAAATTCACAGAGCTAAGAAAATGAATCAGGTCTTCCGCTGTTATAGCAAAGTGACACATAAGAAATGCCTGATGCTTTTTTTCCCTTTATTTATTTTTTATTGAAGTAAGTTATTATACACTATTATATTTGTTTCAAGTATACAACACAGAGATTCAACAGTTACACGCATTATTAGTCACCACAACTATTGCAATTACTGTCAAAATAGAAAGATGTTACAGAACCATTGACTATATTCTCCATGCTGCAGTTCCATCTTCATGACCAACTTCAATTATGATTGAGATTTTGTGACTCTTCATCCCCCTCACCCACACTGCTGACCCACCTCAACCCCTCCCCCACAGTAACCACAAGTCACTTCTCAGTTTGTATGATTCTACTGCAGTTTTGTGTCCTTATATGTGGAATCTAAAAAGAAAACAAAACAAAATGGGCCTGGTGCTTTTTCTAAAACCCCACACCGCCTCTCTTCTTTTCATTTCATGAAATTACTCTGTCTTTGCAAGTCAGGAAAGTACATTGAGATCACCAGGTAGAATATTTTAAACAAATACAAACTTACAAACTGCTACTAAGTTTTAAAATCTTGTGAACTTTTTAAATGATAAAAACAACCCATACTTACTGTATTTCAAATGGTATGAAGATATATTTAAAAATTGCCATGTAAACATGTTACTAAATAATGATGCAGATATTCTAACCATTTTTCTTCATCTAATGTCTTTCTATACTGTTTTGAATCGATTCTTAACTATTTCCTATTATCATTTATAATAAAAGATGAATTTCCAATGTAATTTTACTAGGCTATGAGTTTTAAGTATGTTAATGTGTTACCCAATAAAAACATTTACAGTGTTTTAAGGGAGTTTTATTTTAACTTTCCAGAAGCAAGATTTTATAAATATGGCTATTATTACAATTAGCTTAGACTGAGAATCTGAAGAGGCCCAGGTTCTTACCTTTGTATTGCCTCTGTTTGAGTTATTGGAATAAATAACTTAGACACATTTCATCATTGGTAAAATGAGAAAAGTCACTTTCAGCCCCCAAGTTAAATGAGTCTATGGGACACTAGTCAGATATTATTTAGTGAAATGTGCCTATTAAGGCAATATTTTCCACATTAGTGAGAGATTCATAAGTGTTTTAACCTCAACTCATAAAATTTATCTAGATTGTTCAAGAATGATATGTGAATTTCTGAGTAATTGAGTTTTGGGGTAACAGGCTTATCAAAAAACTTCCAGTTTAATTTTTTAAGGAAAAAATTATACACATCTGAGCTGACCTTTAATTCCAAGTATAGTTTGGGGATTTTAGTTGTAAATAGCTACAAAAGGTAGTATTTTATGACAGGCATGTTCTTCATTATTAAGACTATCATTGTGCCCTTCTTACAAAGAAGATACAAGTAGACAATAGGCATTATTTTACATTTAAGGAAGGACCAATAAGAGCAATGACCAGTATGTACTGGAGCAATAGAAAGCGGGCCCAAGCAATGAAATACCTTTACTGGCCAGCTACTAGACCCTCCTATAGAAAATACGGTACTATTGTGGGAAGGGAGGAAAATACAACAAAAGTAGTTTCTTTGTTATCCATTCATTTGACTCTTTGCACTCATCATACTTCATATATTTATGAAAATAAAAGTGGAAAAGAGGAGTTCAATGTAACAGGAAGTAGATGAAAATGATAGGTCACTTAAAGAATCTCAAGAAGACTAAAGGGAAGACACATGAAATGGATTTGGACTTTAGTAAATTAACTTGCAGTTGGCTCTATAATCAGAATTATGTGTTAATACTTGAATTCAACAAAGTTGCAGGATACAAAATTAATACACAGAAATCGGTTGCATTTCTATACACTAATGGTGATCTAGCAGAAAGAGAAATAAGGAAAAGAATTCCATTCACAGTTGCATCAAAAAGAATAAAATACCTAGGAATAACTCTAACCAAGGAATTGAGAAACCTATACCCTGAAAACTACAAGACACTCCTAAGAGAAATTAAAAAGGATACTAATAAATGGAAATACATCCCAGGCTATTGGGTACGAAGAATTAATATTGTTAAAACAGCCCTCCTGCCTAAAGCCATCTACAGATTCAATGCAATCCCTATCAAAATATTGACAGCATTCTTCAGTGAACTGGAACAAATAGTTCTACAATTCATTTGGAACCACAAAAGACCCCAAATAGCGAAAACAGTCCTGAGAAGGAAGATTAAAGCAGGGGGATCTTGCTTCCCAAATTCAAGCTCTACTACAAAGCCACAGTAATAAAGACAATTGGGTACTGGCACAAGAACAGACCCATAAACAATTGGAACAGAATAGAGAGATCCAGATATTAATTCAAGCATATATGGCCAATTAATATACAATAAAGGAGCCATGGATATACAATGGGGAAATTACAGCCTCTTCAACAACTGGTGTTGGCAAAACTGGACAGCTACATGTAAGAGAATGAAACTGGATTACTGTCTAACTCCATATACAAAAGTAAACAAGAAATATATCAAAGACCTGAATGTAAGTCATGAAACCATTAAACTCTTAGAAGAAAACAGGCAAAACTCTCTTGAATATAAACATGAGCAACTTTTTCATGAACATATCTCCATCGACGAGGGAAACAAAAGCAAAAATGAACAAGTGGGACTACATCAAGCTAAAAAGCTTCTGTACAGCAAAGGACACCATAAGTAGAACAAAAAGAGATCCTACAGTATGGGAGAATATATTCATAAATGACATATCCGATAAGGGGTTGACATCCAAAAATATATAAAGAGCTCACATGCCTCAACAAACAAAAAGCAAACAATCCAATTAAAAAATGGTCAGAGGATCTGAAAAGATACTTCTCCAAAGAAGAAATTCAGATGGCCACCAGGCACATGAAAAGATGCTACACATCGCTAATCAACAGAGAAATGCAAATTAAAATCACAATGAGATATCACCTCACACCAGCTAGGATGGCCAACACCCAAAAGACAAACAACAACAAATGTTGGCGAGGATGTGGGGAAAGGTGAACCCTCCTACACTGCTGGTGGAAATGTAAATTAGTTCAACCATTGTGGAAAGCAGTATAGAGGTTCCTCAAAAACTCAAAATAGAAATACCATTTGACCCAGGAATCCCACTCCTAGGAATTTACCCTAAGAAAGCAGCAGCCCAGTTTGAAAAAGACATATGCACCCCTATGTTTATCGCAGCACTATTTACAATAGCCAAGAAATGGAAGCAACCTAAGTGTCCATCAGTAGATGAATGGATAAAGAAGATGTGGTACATATACACAATGGAATATTATTCAGCCATAAGAAGAAAACAAATCCTGCCATTTGCAACAAATTGGATGGAGCTAGAGGGTATTATGCTCAGTGAAATAAGCCAAGCTGAAAAAGGCAAGTATCAAATGATTTCACTCATATGTGGAGTATAAGAACAAAGAAAAAACTGAAGGAACAAAACAGCAGCAGACTCACAGAACCCAAGAACGGACTAATAGTTACCAAAGGAAAAGGGACTGTGGAGGATGGGTGGGAAGGGAGGGATAAGAGGGAAAAAGGGGCATTACAATTAGCACACCTAATGTAGCTGGGGTGGATATGGGCAAGGCAGTACAGCACAGAGAAGATAAGTAGTGACTCTATAGCAACTTACTATGCTGATGGTCAATGACTGTAATGGGGTCTGTGGTGGGGACTTGATAATGGGGGGAATCCAGTAACCAGAATGTTGCTCATGTGATTGTATATTAATGATACCATAGTAAAAAAAAGAAGAAAGCAAAAAAAAAGAATTATGTGGGATTGAATCTTATCTCTGCCATTTAACATCTGTGAAACCTTGTGTAGATTGTCACTCTCAAACTTGGTCCTCTCATCACTATAACTGTTGTATTTTTAGTACAGTAGTATAGTAAGGAGCAAACAAGTTCATGATATCATGTCCATAGCACTCTGCCTGGTACATTAAGAACTCAATAAATGTTAGCTAACATGGTAGAGACCTTTCCAAATATCCATGTATTGGTCCACATTTTCCAGTCCTTTTGTAGCTAGGTGAGGCTGTGTTGTATTACAAGTTTTGGCCCATAGGCTGTAAGTGAAAATAATGTGTGTCATTTCTGAATCAAAACTTAGGAAGGTAGAGCTGAATTATTCATGTTCCTCTGCTCCTGTGCCCTGTTGACCAAGGAAGGCACGTGTCTCAGATAGTATAATTACAAGATGGTAGAGCCTTTGCCAGTTTGGTCACTAAGTGAACTAAATAAATTGTGGAGGTTTTGCCAATTCATGTTAGATATGTAACTTGAATGAAAAATAAGCTTGTGTTGTTTTAAGCCACTGAGATTTGGGGATTGTTGTTGGGCAATACAGCATAGCCTATCTTGACTAATTTAGTTATTAGCAGAACCCAAAACATTATCAATAGTCAAGGCTGGGTAATGATGCAGTGGAAAGCACAAAGAGATGGAAATGAACAGACAAGGGTTCCATATTTTTATTCTCATCAACTATGTTGCTGGAGAAAAAATCATTAAATTATTCTATGCTTTTATTCAAACATCTGCTATTGGAGGTAATATTATTACTCCTTACTCACAAGATTAATTGTGACGATAATATATAGGTAAATAAATGTCCTTTGAAAAATTCAAATCATGTGAAAATACCAAGGGCTTGTATTTCTGTCTTCCTTGAAGAGAGTAATTGTTTATGAGCACTTTTATAAGGAGATAAAGGGTAATAGCTGTACAGTATTAAGTGTATACATTAATTTTTATCCTATCCTGCTTCAAGGTGAATACTATGTTCATGAGCAGGGAGAAATTCTACTTTCCTACAAGATACAAATTAATTATTTAGACCATAATGGAAGGATCATGGCATTAACTGACTTGCCAGATAGTACTAAGAGAAATACAATCTTGCATGACTTAATTTACATACTCGTTTTTAGTGTCATAGATATTACAACTGGGAATGACTTTAGGTATTACCTAATCTAGTGCAATAACCTCAGTTTTATAGATGACTAAATTTTGGCCAAATGACAAATGGTAGTTCTTTAATAACTATTATGTAATACTGCTTTTGCCTCAATACCATTATCATTTAAGTTCATCAATCTTTTTAATTTATTACTTATTTTTACATTATCATTTGTCTTTTATTTCAGATAAGTTTGCTAGTACTTGAAGATGCTGCAACATACAAGTCATTTTTATAGGAATTAATTCATTGATGAAAACTATTGAATGTTTAGAAAGATAAAATCCAGATGATGAGAAATCTTGATCGATAAGTTATCTCTATGAGTAATAATTCACTTTTTTATTTGGCAAATAACATCAAGTACAGATAGAATGCATGCCTTTATTTTAAAAATGTCTGTGTACTACATGTGGTAACATGCTGGTAAAATATCCTTTTTAAATTAATTAAATGTTTTTTTTATAAGTAGAGGCCAGTTTTGAATAAATTCCATGTAAAGTAGAGTTTAATTGAGAGTTTGAGCAGATAACACGTCTTTAAAATACCAAGTATCTATCTCCTGCAAACTAATGAGACCACTGTCTTTGTACTGGATAACTTCCACTCAGTGAAAGGGTTAGGGTAATGGAAATAAATTGATCAGTGTGACAAAAGTATGTTTATCTTACAGCATAGTGTCACCGTTGTTCCATATAGTTAACATAGCCTCTAAAAATGTTTGATTTTCTACAGCTTCTTTTAATACTAAGTTGTTTATGTTGAAAACTATGGAAAAATAAGTAGAAAAAATCCCAATATTGTCTCTGCCTTGAGAAAGAAATATGCTGACATGGACTTTAATACAATGGCCATCCAAGGTCAACTTAACCAGATTTAAGAGACTGAGTTGCAATTAAGCATAGTTTAATCATTTCTTATTTCTATTTGCCAAAATCTATGTTCATATCTCTATTTAAAACTTATCTACAAAGCAATGAAGGTACATATGTTCTGTTCCAGTTGTCCATAGTGATTCTAAATGGCAGTAGTCCATGATATCTGATTCCATCACAACTGTGTAATTTTGTTTAATATAGTGTGTGATTATTGGTTATTATCTTCAGTCCCACCACATATGTTTCAGATTAGCATATCAAGAAGGAAGAGATAAAGAAAATAGTGAGAACTTTTTTCTACTTTAAGCTTATTTTTGTCATATCTGAATGTCTGCATCAAGAGGAGTCAGTTTTATGTAGTTCAAAGAATGCTGAGCCCAGACATTTCCCTACTTTAGTTATCCATTATTGCAACTGTGTAATTTGAGCAAGTCACCAACATCTCTTGGCATTGCTTTCTTCCTCTGTTCTATTTCTATGTTCTTCTCCTGTTCTATAAGTCAGTTATTTTTGTAATATATGTAAATTAACTTATCAAGTAAATGTGATCCACCCAACTTCTGTTGACATTTGAATTTGACCATATTTTCATCAAACAGTGCAAAGCTAATCTTAGATTGCTGTCTGAAAGCTGTGGCAAAGAAGAGAGAAAGCTCTCATGTTTTTCAGGTCCATGAGGGACTTGGCTGAAGAGAAAAGGAAGGAACCATTTGATAGGCAGCATATATACTTGCTATTATTCCCCCTAACAGTCAGATTTTTCATGAGTTAGATTTAAGAAAATTGTTGGTTTCTTTAAAGTACAGGTAATTGTCCAAAATCTTTAGGCTGGCATATGTTCTACAATCTGTTTTCAACCTCTTATTGATCATGTTACCCATGACTTTCCCACTTAGGCTTTTCCTCCAGCCAATCTGGATCTTCAACGCTCATTCGCTCATTCTTTCCTCATTAGCATTGCTCTTCCTATTCCCACAACTAAGGTGTTTTCCTATCCAAATATAACTTATTCTTCCTAACTCCTAGTGGCTAAAGAACATTTAAGAGAAATCAATTTCTATTTTTATATGAGGTGAAATATGGATCTCTGGTTCTCAGAAACCCTGCCTGAAGTTGGCCTTCTTCCCTTAATTGCTGTTTTCTGTATATACTCACACTGTACTGAAATGAGAAGACCAGAAGTTGTCTGCTTTCCTGATATCCTCTTTGACTTCAGCTCTTTTCTTTGTGAAGACAGGAGGTCTGAATTAGTTGTTCTTTTTAAACTAAGTTAACATTATTTAATGTCATGTAAGTATCATAACAATGTCACATAATAGCTGGCCATATAGAATAGAATAAAATGATAGCTTGGCAATCTAGTTTGACATTGAAACCTATTTAATGAAAAATCCATCATGTAGTGCTCATACTCAGAGACAAGTTTCAGTTATAAGGCCATGTTTTAAAAGGGGTATTAGAAAAATTACATCTTAGGAGATGATCCGGATCATTAGTTTCTGTAGTTAAACTCATGTAAGGAAAGTTTAAAGGAATCTGGGATATATATATTGGAAAATAATTAATTTTTAGGGACACAATAATTGTCTGCAAACACTTAAAGAACTATCATACTGGAAGAGGGTTGCTCTGGGTCTGCACATTACGTTCAATTGGGTGCAAGTTATGGGTAACAAAAGTAGTTCAGTTCAAGGACTTCTGAATAAAGATGCCATTCAATTAAATGAATTGTTTTAAGAAATGACCTACTCACTGGCATAATGTTCAAGTAGAACTATGATCATCAGTTAGAGATGTCATAAAAAAGGGAGGTAGATTCTACTTCAAGAATCCCTTCTAAATCTAAGGTTCTCTGAAGATAAACTTTTTTGTTCTTGTCCTGAAGAAACACAGGCTTTCTGATATCACATGGTACAAGAAAACATTTCTTAATACTTCTTAAATTCTCTTTTCCAATAGGATCATTGTTGGTTCAAATACTTCATAGCTCAGTTAGCTCTACAAGAATTGTGTATATTACTAGTTGCATGTTCCAAAGTAACTTTCAAAATCTCCTTGAAAACTTCCATGGTAAGTGGCAACGTGAAAGAACACCCTGGGTTGTACTGCAATTCCTGCACCTGCGTTTCCCACCAAGAATAGGTTTACACAATACTTTCAACTTATTGAGAATCTGAAGTCAATAACAGTTACAATATATTCAAGCATATTATATTATCCACACTCTGTATACCAAATGTTTACAATATAAAAAGTTAATTTACATTTATTAATTAAGCTTGATGAGGGTGGTATAGAACTTCCAATTTTCTGAGAATAACATGGTAGAAATTAATATAATTGGTATTGACATATAAATTTTCCTGTCACTCATGCCAGATGCTGAAATTAAAAATGCAATACAAATATAAGTTTGAACCATGCAGTATCATTTCAAATAACTCTAGACATTATAAATATTTGTTTCCTGTATTTTTATTCCCCTATAAAACAAAGATGAGACATTTATAACTGAATGAAATTAGTTCCGGTTATTTCAGCATTGGGAACTGCCAAAAATTAACATTTTTTGTGACACACGAAAAGCAGTAAATTTATAATATTGGGTTACATGGTAAGACATTTGAAGCTACATTTACTGAATTAGGTAGTAAAGATGATTAGTCATGAAAACAAGAGAAATTGCAAGTAATATAATCTCTGAAAATTCCTCCATTATGTTCTTATGTTTGATATTATTAATTAGAGCAAAAATTCCAACCAGATTCCTAACAATGAATATATGGTATACCTTTTTCTAAGTGAACAATAAATCTTCTGTGATCCTCCAGGTTCATTTTTTTGCACATGGAAAGACTTATTGGTGATAATAGCTGACAGGCATTCCTTGCAACCATTATGGTTTTGGAGCATAGTTTGCATATTTTGGCACTTTATTTTAGGGAGGAACTGAAGTAAGTTGCTGCCAACATTCCACTAAATTATACCTTTAAAGGCTTTTTTGATGTCTCCACTATTTCACTTTAATATCCCTTGAAAATCCTAGAATAACTACAGCTATGCATTCCCTAAAGAACAGCCTCCCATAATCAGACCTTTACAAAGTTCAGGAGGTCCTATTTTCATGGGGGAAGTGCTTTAATCAAGATTAATTTTTTCCAGTTTTCAGTAATTGGAGCTCTTCCTGAGTTTTCCTCAACTCTCCTTTAGGATGAAATTATCAAATTTCCATGGCAATTAAATGAAAAATGTTTGAGTGCATGAATCATTCTGTACAATAATCATCAAGGTACAAGTTAAATTAAGTAAGGGGAGAAAGTGAAGGATTTAGCATGAAGACCATAGGCTCAGAAAATGTAGGTCTGTGGCTGAGATCCTCTGCTGTGAGAGTTCTGCTTTCTTGCCAGATGTATTTCTCTGAGACTGTTTTTCTGTAGCTCCAACCAGACAAAGTTGGCTCTGGTCAAAAGTTTTATAATAAAGAAAACAAACAACAGCAGAAAATTAATTTTTCTATTATACAGAAAACACATTTAGACTATAGAGTAACAGTTGCTAAATGGAAGATTTTTTAAATTATTTTTTAAGTTGCATCCCTTACATATTGTTTTTCAAATATTGTTTGAACAAATACTAAGAGAATTTATATAATAATTCTATACCGACCTGCATGCCTCTTCCAGAATATTTATTTTTTTATTAAGGTATTATTGATATACACTCTTATGAAGGTTTCACATGAAAAAACAATGTGGTCACTACATTTACCTATATTATCAAGTCCCCAACCATACCCCAATGCAGTCACTGTCCATCAGTTTAGTAAGATGCTACAGATTCACTATTTGCCTTCTCTGTGCTACACTATTTTCCCCGTGATCCCCCACACCATGTGTACTAAACAAAATACCCCACAATCCCCTTCTCCCACCCTCCCCACATGCACTCCCACACCCTTCCCCTTTGGTAACCACTAGTTCCTTCCTGGAGTCTCTGAGTATGCTGTTATTATGTACCTTCAGCTTTGCTTCATTGTTGTACTCCACAAATGAGGGATATTATTTGGCAAATGTCTTTCTCTGCCTGGCGTATTTTACTGGGCATAATATCCTCCAGCTCCATCCATGTTGTTGCAAATGGTAGGATTTGTTTCCTTATTATGGTTGAATAGTATTCCATAGTGTATATGTACCACTTCTTTATCCATTCATCTACTAATGGACAGTTAGGTTGCTTCCATATCTTGTCTATTCTAAAAAGTGCTGCAATAAACATAGGGGTGCATATGTCTTTTTGATTCTGAGAAGTTGTATTCCTTGACCAAATTCCAAGGAGTGGGATTCCGGGGTCAAATGGTATTTTTATTTTTAGATTTTGAGGAACCTCCATATTGCTTTCCACAATGGCTGAACTAGCTTACATTCCCACCAGCAGCATAGGAGGGTTCCCGTTTCTCTGCATCCTCACCAGCATTTGTTGTTCTTTTGGATGCTGGCCATCCTTACTGGTGTGAAGTGATATCTCATTGTGGTTTTAATTTGCATTTCTATGATGATTAGTGATGTGGAGCATCTTTTCATGTGTCTGTTGGCCATCTGAATTTCTTCTTTGGAGAACACTCTTCATATCCTCTGCCCATTTTTTAATCAGGTTATTTGCTTTTTGGGTGTTGAGGCATGTAAGTGGTTTATATTATTGGATATTAACCCCTTGTCAGATATGTCATTTACAAATATATTCTCCCATACCGTAGGATGTCTTTTTGTTCTGTTGATGGTATCCTTTGCTATACAGAAACTTTTTAGTTTGATGTAGTCTCATGAGTTCATTTTTGCTTCTGTTTCCCTTGCTTGAGGAGATGCGTTCAGAAAGAAGTTACTCATGCTTATATTCAGGAGATTTTGCCAATGTTGTCTTCTAAGAGTTTTATGGTTTCATGATTTACATTCAGGTCCTTGATCCATTTCGAGTTTACTTTTGTGTATGGGGTTAAACAATAATTCAGTTTCATTCCCTTGCATGTAGCTGTCCAGTTTTGCGAATATCACCTGTTGAAGAGGCTGTCATTTCCCCATTGTATGTCCATGGCTCCTTAATCATATATTAATTGACCATATATGGTTGGGTTTATATCAGGGCTATCTAGTCTGTTCCATTGGTCTATGGGTCTGTTCTTGTGCCAATACCAAATTGTCTTGAGTACTGTGGCTTTGTAGTAAAGCTTGAAGTTGGAGAGCAT
>JAVSCE010020732.1:0-172006 GCA_032199065.1 Smutsia gigantea | reverse complement strand
GTCCTTTTCCTAGTTTCACCAACACTCCACTGCCCCACAGAGCTTTGCAGACTGCAACCTCCCATCTTCTGTTTTTCTCAGTGGCTTCATCTAGGCCCTGTTCATAACCAGTAAGATGGGTGAGCCTTGGAATGGTGAGATCTGTGAAGAAGCTCAGAATGTACTATGCAAATTGAATTCAGACTTCAGAATATTTAAAAAAAAATAAAAAGGAAAAAGAGAAAAAGAAATATACAGGCGTGTGGGCAAATGAGAAAAAAATTAATATCCCTTTGTGTTACATAAATACCTTTTGTGTTAAATACTCAACAGTACACCCTATACCCCAGTTCTAAGAAATTCTCTGAGGAAGTTCTAAGGTTTCTTCTTCCACTTACTTCCAAGCCAGAGCTGGTCCCAGTCCTGCCACAGGCTCACTGGTTGACTGTAAAGCAAACTCTCGGTTCCAGACTCTGACCTTCCGAGCTCCTGTACAGTAGGTAGAGTTAGAAAACACACACACACACACACACACACACACACACACACACACAAACTGAAAACATTATGAACCTTGTCAAGTCAGAATTTTTCAAACACCTTCCTTATTAATAAAACTGTCATGGGTAGGAGGCTGGACCAAATGGCCTCAAAGAACTCTTTTAGTTCTTAGTTCTAAATTCATCTGACATCTAAAACATCTTTCCTTGTGTGTGTAATTAAAGAAAAAAAATCTTCCAGACAAAAGGAAGAAAACTTTCCTGAACTCAGTAAGATAAAATCTTTTGATTAACTGCAATTTATGTCCATACCTGTCTCTGGGCAAACAACACTCACAGCAAAAAACTGTCCATCACCACGCCAGGTAACTTGTGGCCTATGGTCATCCCAGGGCAAAGCAGACTCATGCTAAAGAGAAAAAGGAACAAAACAAGCGGACTTCAGGGCCCAGAATCTAACAAGCTTCAGACAATTAAAATGGAATCTTTTCTATGAGGTTTAAGCTATCTAGAAAACCAGCTTCACAGAAGCCTCAAGAGCCCTTCTTGAAGGGCCTCTTAGACCCAGAAACCATTAAGAGAAAACAAAACAAAACCCCTCTTCGAGCATAAAAAAAGTGGCCTCTAAGCAGAGCAAGAGGCAACGACCTACAGTTCTACATATTAAATATAATGAACTGAGGAACTAGTCAGGTAATTAAGGAAATAAATGCTCTGTTGTCCAAATGTAAGAGGCAGAGTTCTGGTTATGCAATGATTGTGTAAGTTTCACAACAGCACACAGAAGAGTTAAGATGAGGAGAAGCTGGGAGAAAGAGTGAGAGGTAAGAAAGCCAGCAGCAATGATGAAAAAATGGAAAAGTTCCTCATTTTGCAGTGGGGGAGGAAGAAGGCCTCCACTGCCACTTGCTTCTCAACCCTGAAGGCCATGAAGACAGAAGCCAACTCTGCAGGGTGGGCACACTGACCAGCTGAGCAGCCTTCATCACAACCCAGTGACAGACTACGTCAGATGGGCGCGCACCACTCCCTGCCCAGTGGGAAATACACAGCAGACTATAACACTTATTCTCACTGAAAACCCCCTAGGTAGACAACACAGACTTCCTCCAGTGAAGGGTTAAGAGAGGAAATATGAGTTACATGGAATTAGCTAGAAATAATTAAAGACAGAAAATGTAAATGGCAAGCAGTGTATTATTGCAGGGCAGCTTATGGAAATTTCTACATAGGATATAAATAAAATGCCCAAATATTGGGCACATCCTCTTTTCTCGTGCCCCGCATTTGATCGATTACCAATAAATCCTGTAGCTCTATCTTCAAAATGTATCCAGAAAGAAGAAAAACTAAGAGTTTCATCCAAAAGAAAAAACTCAAAGAAAGTAATATATTCTTATGTAGGAAAAGTATAAAAACATGCCTGCGAATGAGCAACAGTGAATGCAGGACAGCAGCTCCTTCTGAGGAGGAAGAGAAGGGTATCAGGAAGGCATACAAAGTGCTCATTTCTATCTGTGACAATTTCTTTTTTAAACTGAATATTGTTATAATTATTTTCTGTACTGAAGGAACACTTGAAAGACAAAACAACTTGGCAATAAAAAAAGAAAAAAGGATCTTTCTAGAATGACTCATTCCCTGAGGGCTTTGAACAGTTTCAATTTTACTGAAGCAGAAGAGATCTGTCCATTATTAGCCTGTAACTAGACACCTAAGTTCCTGGTGGGTGACAACTTCTGTTTGTTCCAGTCAGGGTTCTCTACCCATCAGACCAACCTTACCATTTGCATCTGAAAGGCTGCTTGTCTGCCTTCTGAGCCATGGAACTGGGTCTCCTTCCTGCCCCATCCAACAGTGATAAACTTGCCTAGAGAAAAATTGATTGAGAATATGCAAGACAACCAATAAGCTACATGAAATGAAATAAAACAGTTCACTTGCTATTCTTCATTGTTAGTCACTGGCAATTACTTGGGTCCTCCAAGAACTCTCAGTAAACTGACCAGCAGAAACCTATGTTCCATATCACAGCACCAGTGATTTCTGAAGAATCTGAAGTGCCCTTATTTTGGAAAGCACTTTATTGCCATCTTATTTATATTCTAAATTCCTTTCATGACAGTTAGCAATCCCCACTTTACAATCAAGAAGAATGAAACATGAAGAATTTACAAGATATGTTCATGGATAACAACACATAAAAGTCAAAACAAGAGCTGGGAATAAAGTTCTGATCATAAGTGTTCTATCAACTAAATATATCCAAAAGGACTGTAGATTATGGAATTCAACCTCTCACATAGACAGAGACTGAGACCCTCTAGTAGCAGAAGCCAAAATTCAAACACAGAGCATGTGTCTTCCAGGCTGAGGTTCCTTCTAAATCATGTTTCTCTTTCATAAAATACAAAGTCAGAGCTGCTGAAACTGCAGCCCTCTGTTCCTGGGGGCAGGCTAGAATCATGATGTATCAGCCACACCCAGGACCCAACACTTAAACTTCCCTCCAGCCAGTGATTCTGATGAAGCAGTGCTGTTCATAATTTCTGTAAATGCTTTGTCAGCATGGCTATTTCTGTCTGCTTTGCACGGGTACCCAAGTACTACCGTATCTCACAGCATACCTGCTGCTGTATGTGGACAGCAACGCCTATCCTGATGCACACCTCGGGCTTCTATCCAAAGGTTTCCACAGAGGTAGGACCCAAGGAGTGAAGCAAGAGATCTTCTCCAGCGGAATCAGACAGTAAGTGATGGGGTTACAGCAGGAATCTGCCAACTACAGCCTGTGCCTGCTTTTACAAATAAACTTTTATTGGAACATAGCTGTACCCCTTCTATTCGATTGTCTATAACTCACGCTACAACAGCCGGGTTAAGTAATCACAACAGAGACCATACAGCCTACAAAGCTGAAAATATTCACTAGCAGCCCTTTATAGAACAAGTCTGTCAACCTTTGGGTTAGAGGAAAAATATCAATTCACCATTCAAAAGAGTGATTCTTTTTTGTACTGACAAATAAGTTTTTAAGACCTAAGACCCTCACTTGGACTCCCTCTCCCTTGATACTCTAGTAGGCTCCTTAGGGAAAAGTCAGTGGGATTAGCAAGTCCCGGTGCACCTTCAGATCTAAAGGTATGCTGGTCACGCCTCTATGACTACCCTCAAAGCTGGGTGCCCAAAAGTTCCACCCCAGAGCCTAGACTTTCCATGCACCACACATGCCCCCTAAGCAAATTCACCTGCCCTCAAGCCTGTAAAGATCCCCCACATGCTGGTCGCCTCTAGTCCACAGCCCCAGCCCTCCCTGAGCTTCAGCCCCTTTATTTGCCTGCTCCACATGATGATCCCGTAAGGCCCTTAAACAAATACAAAACAGAACTCCCTGCCTCCCCTGAGCCAGCACCTCCCATCTTCCTTCATTCCGTTACTGGCATCTTTGCTCCCGTCACCTCAACTTCCGCCGGGAGTCCCACAAAACTCTCTCTCCCTCACCTCACATACCCAGAACCTGTTTATTTCCCTTCTAACCTGGTTATTTCTCAAGCTGGCTAGGGTAGGAGGTGAACGATGCACATATATTCCAAAAAAAATTCATCAAATTATTCCAAAAATGTACCCCCATCCTCATTAAGAATCAGATATCCCTTAAATTTAACCCCACACCACCTTCCTTATCTCTCACTGAATTCCTGCAGCAACCTCCTACCGGGTCACCCTGTCTCCAGTCTCTTCCCTCGCCACCCATCAGTCAGTCAATCCTGCATCATCAAAATTTCATGGCTGGTCACCTATAAGCCCAAATTCCCAGCCAAACTTAATCAAAACCCATCCCCTTTATTTCATTGCACACTCCGGGCCCACAACCCAGCAGTACTGCAGCACTCGCGGCTGCCTGAACAGGCCTGACGTGCCGAAGGCTCTGCAAAACACCCCCGCATTGAAGGGACTGATTCACCTGCTCGGGCAGCTCCCCCACCCTCAGCTGTCGTCCACCCAGCACCAGTCCAGCCAAGACTCAGCTCACGTTGGCCTCCTCTAGCTGGTCTTCCCTCTCCCTTCCTCCCTTCCTCTTCTTATCTCCCTGAATACCAGCACATCATGTTACACTGTGGGGACAACGTGAGGGAAAAGTTGAACTATCTGCAGCACCAAACACACTGCCGGGTTCATAAGCCAACTCAAAAATGATTCCTATTGTATTTTTGAATGAATAAATGAGTAGCAATTTTCTAAATGATTTCTCAAGAGCTGGGAGAACAAGAAGGCATGAGGTTAGATCTCAACAAAAGTTAAAATACCTTCTCCCCAGCCCTCTCCTCAGTCCAGTCATCTATCTGGTGCCCTCTGGTGGGCCAGAGCTTCTTATAAGCATCATCTCTCTTCTCCCCGTGCGGTTCTCCCACAGCCTCACAGCCCAGATCACTTCAGCTACATCTTAGCAAGGAAGCCATCTGATGGTTCCCATGAAAACAGAGATTCAGGCCTAATCAGTATGAACAAAACTCAGCCTTCCATCTCACCTCTCGTCTCCCCCCCACAACTGTGCCCGAGAAATGCTCTCCTTATTCTAGGTGGTACAGCCCCTCTCACTGAACGCCCCGCCTACGCCCATCCTGGAGTTTGGGCAACAACCACCCGGGTGACCTCAAGCACTGATTTCTGCTCCCCAGGCCACTGACAAAGCTGACTCTCAGAACCGGAGAGGCACCAGAGACATACCTTTTAAGATCAGGAAGTAGGCTACCAACCTTCAATGAATGTGGGTTTAGCTTCACAGTTCCCATTAGCATGCAAGAAAACGATCAAACCTGAGAGGAACCTCACATCACACAATGTTTCAAAGCTCTACTCACTTTCACCAAAATCATCCTGATGGATTTGCTGTTCCATGATTGGTTCAAAGTCTTCTGTCATCATAATTAGGGTCTGTTGACCTTGGAAGGGCACAAAAAAGACTGATTTTGTTTTCACGTAACAAATCTGCCATTCCATAAGTACCTATGTCATGAGCTACAGAGCTGGAGTGGAGTTTATGGTCAGAACAGGGCAGACAGAATTCATTCAAAATGTTTTCATTCTCATTAAAAAAAAAAAATTTTTTTTTTAAAGCTTTGGGTAAGTCACCTGGTGCTTATTCTTAGCTCTTTGTGTTTATAAAGCTAACATAAACATTTGCTTAGCTCTCTTCCGCTCACTTTAACACTTTAGTCACCAAGATATCTTTTCAAATATATATACCTCATTAGGGATGCTAGTTTGCAGAAACTCATCTGAAGTGAAAAGATTTAAAGGAAAAAAACCAGTGAGCTTTTTAAGAGCTTGTACAAGTTCTTAAAAGAGTTGTAAGAGCAGTTTTTAGAATCTGTTATACAGCAACTCTTCCTCTTAAAATAGGTTGAAATAAATATTGCTGACATTTTTAACTACAACTGTGGACTTAGTAGTCTCTCCAGGTTTCATAACTTTGTTTCCCACTTCCAATGATTAAAAGTTCACGAGTCAACTTTTAAAAACAATATCCAGTTGACCTTTGAACAACGCAATGGCTAGGAGCACAGTGAAAAATCTGCATATAACTTTGAGTCCCCCAAAGCTGAGAGCTACTAATAGCCTATTGTTGGTCGGAAGTTTTACTGATAACATAAAACAGTTGATTAACACGTGTTTTGGATGTTTTATGTATTATATACTCTATTCTTACAATAAAGAAAGCTAGAGAAAATGCTTTTTCAAATTGTTGCAAATCTCCAAAATATTTTCCATTATATTTATTGAAAAAAATCTGTGTGCAAGTGGACCCATGTGTTTCAAACCCATGTTGTGTTGTACAAGGGTCAACTGTATGAAGAGGTAAAACTTAAGTCAAAAGAACATGTTCCCTCTAGATTATAATGCTGGTATCACGGTTCAAAGAAATTTTCTGAAACCTAAACTCCCCAAAATTAAGCCTTGAAGATATCAGGAGTCACAGTTTATAAAACAGGGGCGAGTAGCAAGCTTACCTGTAGCAAGAAGCACCAGCTCTTGGTCAGGACTCCAACTCATGACAGAGATACCACTGCTTACACTCCCAACACATTCCAGCTGTGTCAGCAGATAAAAATGAGTTTTAGAAGAATCCTGAAATACAGCTAAAGCCATGCCAGTGACTTTTTGTAAAGAAATATATAATGCAAAGACTAATTTGCAAGATGCTTAAGTGTTATGGCTCCTGATTTTTTACAAACAGACAAGGGACTTGTGTGAACACTTGTTTGAACACCTCCCTACTTAATGGGCTCTTCCACCTACCTGGTGTGTGCTGAGATTGCAGAGAATGATGTCTCCGGAGGCCGTGGCCACACACACAGACTCCTGGTCCAGCAAGGCCTGGGTACCAACAATGCAGCCACTTCCGTCCTCTGGGAGAAAGCCTTCTGCCACTAAAGGAATTTCATTTTTCACCTTTCACCAAAACACATAAGCAGATTAAGCCCATCTACTTTCAAGAACAATTAATGTTTCCAAAAATAAAATATTTTCAATATTTCTTTTATAAGATACAAGCTTTCAAAGATTTTTTTTTCTACATTAAAATCCAAACCTTCAAGAACTATCACAACCATCTTTTCTTAAACAAGAAAAAGAATTAACGTGACCTTTTTGCCAAGCACACACTAAACAAAAGCAAGAAGCCTGGTTTCTTAAAAAATGTCCAATAAAACATGAAGCTAATAACTACAGTTTTCTAAGACTTCAATAGTACAAGGAAAAGGGACTGAGTACATAATCACCTAGACACATTACTAGCAAAATATAATAAAAGGAAGATACCAGAATCAACCCAAAGAGCTTTTAAATATATATATGCTCAGGATCCAGCAGTGAAGATTCTCATTTGTTGATAGGAGACAGAGGGAGCAAAAATAGTTTTAAAAAGCTCTACAGGCAATTTGTATTTGCATTCTCAGTTGAGAACCATTTTTAAATACTGTTTACATGGTAGGAAGGGTAAAAAGTAGGTCACTTACACAAAATATATGGTAAGAGATTTAAAACAGAAGCAGTGTTAAAGGTAGGTTACAATTTAAGTCAGGTCTGACATGACATCAATATAAAGCAAAGGGAACATTCATTTTAGGGGGACAGGAATTGAGTAAGACTTACTACCTGGGGGAAGCAAGTCTGGAAAAAGGTAAGTCAAGGGTCATGCCAAGCGCCAGGATTCTCCATCAGTGACTTACTTCTCTTGTGACAGGGTCTACTTCTATCAGTCCACGTTCTGAGCCAATGAGCACTGTCCCCTGTTCAGTGCGGAGAGAGAAGCACTGAGGTTTCCCCGGAGCCTGAATATCCCTGAACTCCAGGGTCCGAAGTAACTTTAGATTTCTCATGATGAAGCAATTCCTGGAGGAAAAAGTACCAATATCCCTTGATAAAGCATCAAGGAACAGTTTGATAGTGATAAATGACACACACATAAGCAAATGATTCAGGGGACAGGGATGCAGTAATCAGAATAACCAAGAAAACAGAAGCTCCCATAGAGAGATGTGTGGCAGCAACTTAACCAACTGTGTTAGCTATGGTCTAAAATTGAGGTTCTGAAATCTATGATATGTTTACTCTTTCAGAGAGGCAAGATTCTCAACTTCAGAGCTTTCCTTCAAAAAAAGACTTATCATCAGTTATTTCTGAGGAAAGTAGAAAAGAACAAACTGAATGGGAAAACATTTTATTTTTGCATATAAATATATCTTCGTAACATGACAGGTTTAGAAAATAATATAAAAACCCATATGAAAATATGGAATAAAATGAATTTAATATCACCAGGTACCCTGATTTATAAACTGGCTTTAATATGTTCATAAAAAAATTGAAATCAAAGATAGAAATAAAGTATTTACTGTTATTTGGAGGAAAAGAGGTCACTTGAAATTACAACTTTTCTTCAAAATGGTAACCAACAGTTAAGGAGCTCGAATAACTACTTGACACCATGCCACTGTCCCAGCCTGGTGCTTATCAGTGCAGTAAGAAAAGGCAAGGAAAAAAATGGTACACAGGAAACTGACTTTGGTCTGACAAAATCAAATTTACTTTGATGCATAACATTATCTAAGGGGGAAAAAAATAAATGTTGATGTGCTGGATATTTGCATTCAGATCCCATTAAAGTTTATAATTGCAAGTCCCTGACTTGTGTCAGGGGTGGTAATTACACAGAGCACACTGGCTTTATTGTTACCTCAATTCAAGGTGTATTCTCTCATCTTGTACTTCATACATATGACAATGAAAGAATATAGGTGAGTTCATCCTTATACTACACAGCAGACAATGGTGAGTGTAATATGATGATACAACATATAATGTGGGTTAAGAGGAAGGCAAGACCACACAGAATAGGAGCGAGGAAGAGAATCAAGGCAGACAATAGTTCTGTAAACTCTGATGACATTTATATGCAAGAACTTCTGGAAATTATGTGAACCTGTATTATACCATGCAGGTTTTAAATTTACTTCTAATTCTATATAGAAAGTTTGGGTTTCCCAAAGCACATAAAATAAAAATTACCTATCTCTCACCTTTAAACATCATAAAGAATCATAAAGATTACCACTGACATAGATCTGGAAGCATGGATGATTTGAGATGGAAGAATGTCTGGCTAGAGGGGAGGCAAGAACAAGAGAGGCTACAGGGAGCCAGGCTGTCCTTTATGCTGGTTTATCTAATAATAATCATGCTGTTACCTTCACTTTGATCAAATCATCAAAATGGCTTCATATCCTTCCCTGTGAATTTGGATTATATTCACTAACAATTTGTGGAACCCTGGGGTCCAAGGATCCCAGGTAAGAATTTGAAAGAAAAAGACAAAAGGAGCTGAAAGGAGTCGCTTTTTCCTGTTCCACTGGTGTTCTGGTCACTGTCACCCCAGCAATGGGTGGTCATCCTTGCAGGGGCCCTTGGTCCTGGGCTCTAGCACTTCCAGGACAAGCCTCATAACCCCCACCCCCAGAGATACCAGCACTAACCAGGCAGTCCTCTCTCCAGATATCTGCAGTCGAGCACCCAGGGCTCCTCTTCTGCATTCTGGAGGTATCACCACCCAGAGGCTTTACAGTGCCTCCCCTCTGAGGTTAGGTCATGACGTCCACCCCTGTTTTGAACCCAACCCTCAGCTAAGTTTTGTAGCTACTTCTATCAGTTTATAATAATCAGCTTTATTGTTCTTTCACTCTTTTGTTCCTCCAATAGCTACTTAACCAATTCTTCATATTCAATTCTGTTGAAATACTGAGTGAAATATTGAGTGGTTTCTACTCTCCTACCTGGATGTTGTCAAACTTAGCAAACAACCTGAGCGCTCATATCGCTGAGCTCGCAAGATCACCAGCAGGTGAGCTCATCACTCATCTGCCCCCATCCCAACCTTCCCAGATGCAAAATTAACTTCTCTAAATTTTCACACCCATCATCCTATTCCCTTATCTTCTCAGAAGAGTCCCCACTCCTTTTCCGTGCTAATGCCCTCCAAACTCCTCTAGGACTTCTGCTTATTCAAACACTTTCTTTCACATCTGTGATCTCCAACTCCCTCACCCTCAATGATTCAATTTTTCTCAGCCTTTAAATGTGCTAAAGATCTCCACACCACAGATCAATCCTGGATCTTCCCCGAAATCTCTGATAACTCCTCCATTTTCTTCCCTTGCTCCTTCATCCATCCACCTCTTGCTAATTACCATGCCCGTAACTACAAGTACCTGGCAGATTACTAATATGTCGATTCGATGTAAATATCTAACCCTGACCCTCCCCATACTGAACACTAAACCCCACATTTTCAACCTCCAGATGTTATTACAAGGATGTCTCACAAGCACATTGGATGCAACCAAGAAAACGAAATACTTGCTGTTATTCTCCCAATGAATTTCCCGTATCTGGAGACATATCATTTCTAATTCTTTGCCCCCAAAGTGAAAACTGTCTTTGCCTTCTTTTTGCTCACACTTTCATGTTCAGCCATTTACTGGTTAGTTCCGTGGCTATTAATATACAATATGAATACTTTACCCAGTATCTAACCAATGCTACAATCCGTTTTGCAGCCTACGTTAAACACCTAGTAAGCACTTACTAAGTGCCAGAATCAAGACAAGAGATAACTCTGACAATCAATGCCTCCACGGAGGACACAGCTTAATGGAAGGCAGGCCACATTAATATACCACATTAGATGGAGCAGCACAGGGAACAATATCTGCACGAGTAAGTCGCAGGCGGGAGAAGAAGCCTGAAACACAGTATCCAAACCTCTTAAAGTTGCCTTCTATAGTGCATTAACTGCTTCAGCAGTACTGTCCAATCCTACAAGGAATCCAGAGGCTGGGTAAGTGTGCAGCTAGGGAAGCGCACTAAACAGCCGCGTGCCAAAGAACCCCCGGGCGGCCGCGGGTGGAGTAGGTGGCAATTCTGCAGCAAAGAGACTTAAGCTTGGGGGCAGAGGTGGTCACGCGGTACTCCACTCCCCGGCCTGCAGCTGGCAGAGGCTGCACGCCCGGGAATCCCCTTCGCTAAGACACCCCGTGGCAGACAGGGGCTGGTTCCCTGTCCCCAGTCCGGGTGAGTCGCTCGAACGCTCACCTGCGCCGCTCTCCGAGAACCCAAACAGCGGGCGTTCGCCCTCCTACCCCGCCACGCGCAGCCGGCCTCCCGGAGCCCGCCGGGGGTTGCGCACGATCCCCTCTCTATCCGAAGCTCCTGTGCTCTGGGGACGCGCGCTGGACTTTGGGGCAGCGCGCTGGGCCTCCAGGTCGGCTCGACCCCGGGAGTAGAGGCTGAAGCGTGAGAGCAAGGCTGCAGCAGGGCTAATGACGCACTAGCTGGTTAGGACCGACACGCGCGCAGCGGCGCGGGAGTGACGTCACGAGGCGTCGGGGGCGTGGCCTGCCTTCTCGTAGCACCAGCAAGGTAGGGGTGAGGAGCTGTGCTGACTGCCGCCCCGTCCCTCCCTCAAGCCTATTGTATTTGACTCCCGCTTTGACATCGAACACCAAAATACGGTAATTGACGCTAGTGGGCGGAGCCTGCGGAGCTAGGAGAGCGTCGCGCGTGCGCAGGCCGCGGACCTCGCACCGGAAGTACAGTCCTCCGAGGCCTGCGGGGAGGAAGTGCATCCGTCCCAGCGGGCGGAGGGAGGCGGGGACACTCGTGGTCGCCATGACTACCGAGCTTGTGGCAGCAGAGCTGGGGGTGCCTTCGCTCGTTGATCGTTACTTCACTCGCTGGTACAAGGCTGGTAAGTGGGGAATGATGGTCTGTCCTCGGCCGCATTGGCCTGATGCTGCCGGGACTATGGTGGCAGATCATAAACAACGCGCGTTCTCCCCAAATCAGAAGGAGCTGGAACTCTTATGTTCCCTTGTACATCAAGGGAATGGCATTTGAAAGACACGACGGCATGAAATACAGCAGGGCGCATTCTGGGGCTGGCGAGTGCAGCGCGGGTTCGAGTGTGGTTGCTTGCGGGAAGATGGCAGCCTAGGGTGAAGCCCCCGGGGTAGGCAGGGGCTGGGTTGCAATCTCCTTGAAGGACTCGAAGGACTAGAGGGGCTCAATCCTATAGAGAGTATGATAGATACGATGATTGAAATGATCAGGTCGAAACTAAGGTAGAAGCAATAGGGATGGAGAGAAGAGGTGTGTTAGAATAGAGGATTTAGAAAGAATTAACAGTTTTACTTAAGGTCCCCACTATTACACATTTTCCATTGATAGGTCGATATCCTATTGTACTGCTTTGTGTACCCAGTAAATATCAGGGGTGGTAGCATTGTTGGGGACCTTTCTCTAACCCCTACTTTAATCCCTTTAACCTCTAATCCCTTTCAGGGATAATAGGTGTACTCCTTTCTTAAAATATTGGGGCATACGATTTATTAGCCACATTTAGAGTGACCAACCGTTCTGTTCTACCCAGTACTGAGGAGGTTGCAGGATCTGAGACTATCAGAACTACCATCAGGATAGTCCCGGACAACTGTGTTGTATATGTGAAACCAACATAAGATTGTATATCAACGATACTTTAATAAAAAAAAAAGTCCGAGACATGAACAAGGAAGAAGTGGTCACTCTAATATCAACCAAGAAAACATATGCTACTATATTATATAAAGAATGCATTGCTAATGGCATTTTTTCTAGAAGAAATGAGTGCACTCATTTTAAAGTGAGGATAAAGCAGAGTTAATAATCTCTAACAATGAATGAATGATCTGGGTCAGGTCCCTTTAAATATTTTATAGGAAGGCTTTAGGTATATCTTGAGCAATGAAGAGATACCAGTCATCATTATGTGTTCAGTCTTCATAATTAACTATCTCTATGAACTAAAGAAAGTACTACATAGTGGTAGTAAATACTGACTCAACAACCAACAAGCTTCATTTTTTCTTCTAGATGTCAAAGGAAAACCCTGTGAAGACCACTGTATACTACAGCACTCTAACCGGTAAGCAAATTAGGAATTAAAAAAAATTTTTTTTTCTGGTATTGAAGCCTGGTATGGTCTAAATGATTTTCTTCCACTGTGTTGAAATGGTATTTATTGTATGAGCTTGATTGACAAGAATAAGCCTTTCAATACCTACTCACTCTAAACTTGATTACCCAGACATCAGGTGGAGGACCACACCCACAGTCAGCGACCACCTGAAGTAATGGGCCTGGGCATCACCACACTGAATTGCCAGAGCCCATGGATAGGGTTATGGCAGGGGCCTGGGTGATATCCTTTACATACACAGGTGCCTTACTTCTCTCTCTTCTGCCTCAGTGTTACCTAAAGACCTCTGGTACTCTTCCTTTCTATGGAAGAAAATTCAGACCTGTTGTCATCTCTTTTATTATTGTGTTCTCTTTTACAGTTAAGCTCAGTAGTAGCCAGAGGAGAATGGGAGGAAATGATAGTTTAACTAAAAAAATGTCAGTTCAGGTATTGTGCCAATAGGAATATTGGTTATAGAAGGAAAAATTACACCAAGCAGTAACAGAGGATTAATTTTTGCTCCTTGTAGAATATGTGTCATCACACTGGCAGGATCTCATCCAGTTCTTCAAAGTGGAAAAACAATTAAAAGCATTTCCTATCAAATCAGTACCAACTGTAGCAGACTTCAGAACAAGGTCTCTGGGAAATTTAAGCGGGTATGTTCCTATAATTCTCTACTTAAATCCTCAATATCATAGTAATGATAGATCCAATCAGTCTTAAAATCCAGTGGTGTATGCTCAGCATAATTGCCTGGCAGTTTGGGGTGATTATAAGAATACTTTAAAGAAATTCTAAGACCAAAAAAATGAGATATTTCAGAAGGCATAGGATCTGTCATAGTAGGTTCTGTTACCACCATCCTTATCATCCCCAAAATGGAGGATGGAGAAGGTACCCCTTTGAAAGGACAACTCTACTACCAATATAACAAGATATTTTGTCCTTTCTAAGTCTTATTAAACCAGTGTCTTGAGTTCTATAAAATTTAGGTGACCAACTCTTTACTATATATTTTTACATGTAAATTTAAAAAATATATATATGCATATTCCGAGGTAGTGAAAAAAAGATTAAGTCTGAAAAAAATACAGCATTTGCTCCTCACCATTTTTCATTCCTCAATCATTGCCATTTTAATACATACCTAGCTACACTCTCTACCTCCACACAATACTTGGTTGTACAAAATGTCATCTCTACACTCTACCCTCTACAACTCTAGACAGGATGGACACATTTAAAGAGAGTCACACCGAGGTTAATTCAGTAGCATACTAAAGTATCCTGACATACCCACTGGATAAGAAAGTTTCAGTGGATGACTTAGGTCCTATACCCCTTTGTAGGCCTGAAATCCCCTAGTAATATGCCTTATAATTCATGATTTTTACGTCACTTATGAAACACATAGACTTAGAAAAGCATGAACCTTTCTTAAAGATAAGGTCTACAAATTACAAGAAGAACATGTGATAAATTTTGTTCAAAATAGTAACATTACTGTCACTATTAAAGAACAGAGAAGGAACTGCATATGGAACCCACTACAGATAAGTCTAATTGGATCTCATCACTGCCAACCATCTATTCTCCCAAGGGAAGTGATGTAAAGGGGTTCAAACATTTCTCTTCTGGTACAGACCTAGGGGTAGACAAACCTTCTGGGACAGATCCCAAGCCCCTCCTCCCAAAGTGGAGAATTGGTCTTACTAGTATTTTGAAATGAAGTACCTACATGCAGAAGAGTGAAGCCAGTGTGGGAACCTCTCAATGCTGTCTAATGATGTTTTGAGTGGTAAAGAGGTCATAAAGAATAGCATCTTGACCTCTAATGCCTATGTTCACTATAGGAGAAATTCTGGAAAGAAGGGGAGCAACACATGAGACATGCCTGCATCAGTTTCCCATGAGCCTCCTTATAGGTATTTGTCAGAACCTCCCCAGATACATCCATATAGTATCTACATGCAACAATAACCATGCCATAGCATTCAAACTGATACATGTCAAAATGAATTTACTTCTGAGTTATAGAGTAATGGGTAAATTACTTGCTACTTAAAACTTTTTTGTGTTTTCCATATTTTCCTCAAAGTGCATTTTTTTGAAGTAACTTTTAAATCCCTTCTTCAAAAAGATCTTAGTGATTGCCTCTAATAAAGAGGGCCCTTTATCTATTAAGTCCTAATATGAAATAAGGTGGGAAACTTAATGAAGCTAACTTTGTACATTACTGTCATATTATCATGATGAATTTTGTATTACTGCTTATTGATGGGTTTTCCTACACTTTTGAAAAGTCTTTACACCTGGTTATATCTAGCTTTCTCATTTAAAGTTGATAAAATATATTCTTAATCTTTAAACTAAACTACCTATTATTACATGTGTGTTAGTTGGGCTTCTTCCCCTAGAGACCATGATGGTACCTGGCCCATAATAGGCACTTATTATATAAACACTTGAATAAATGGATGGTTTTTCTGTACTTGTTATTTTTATTTAAAACACTTGTTCCAGAAATAATCCTGTTATAATCACTGCCTCTCAGAGGAAAGTGAAAATGTACATTAATTACTTCTTCCCTTTTATTATCAGGGGGCACAGTTTCTAACAGAACTTGCACCTCTGTGTAAGATTTACTGCTCAGATGGAGAAGAATACACCATATCTAGGTGAGTTACTTTTTAACCACAATGTAGGAGAAACAAAGTAGGTCATATTTTTCTTCAAAACAATTTTTTTTCATAGCTGTGTTAGAGGACGGTTGATGGAAGTGAATGAAAACATTCTCCATAAGCCATCTATTCTTCAAGAAAAGGTAAAAGAGGAGGGGGAAGTATGATTCCCAGCCACATACTTTTTATCTGATTTTTGTCATTTGGCAGTATTAAATATTCTGCTTCCTTTCTAGCCATCCACTGAAGGCTACATTGCAGTTGTATTGCCCAAATTTGAAGAAAGTAAAAGCATAACAGAAGGGTTACTGACACAAAAACAGTATGAAGACGTCATGGTGAAACGCATTAATACCACAACAGCTACATCATGAAGACTGAAGTGGAGTAAAAAGCAACACAGTGGTCTTATCCTTATCCGGCTCAACTGATCCGTGCACTAAAGAACCAGCATATGTGAGCCTCTGTAGAGAGGCCTGATCTTAAAACTTAACCTAGTTTTCCCTCATAACAAGCCTTGGTTCCCATTTTGTCTTCAGTCTCCCAGATCTGCCCTGCACACATACTCTCTGTTTTTTTTCTTTCTCTTTCTGACAACTGGCAAGCAAGGGATGTTTTTTCTGATTAAAAACAAACAACACTTTGAGGAAAATTTAGAAGAAAAGTTTTAAGTAGCAAAGTAAAAATAATTTCCCCATCATCCTGTAACCTATTGGCAGTACTACATTTTCACATACTTCTGTTTGAATGGTAAGGCACAGTTATTGTTTTTGTCCCAATTTACATCATTTGAAGTTAAAAAAAAAACCTGGCCTTACCCAATCTAGCTTCAGTGTGACAGTACCAAAAACTTTAATCCCACCCCTCTTGCATCAGCTTCTCTCCCTTTGAGCTGTAGGGGAGAAGTGGACTGTACTTTCTCTGCTCCTTATGCTTTTGGGATGGTCTTCCTCTGAAACAAAGTAGAACTGTAACTTGCTTCTTAAATGAGAGATGCATGAAAAGGCTTTGAGAAAAACAAAGGGCTCTCCTAACATATGGAAGTATTATAATGCAGTGTTACTGGTAATTGCAATAATAGTTACAGGGTAAAGAGCAAAAAGTTTCTTAGAAGTTACTATAATTCATAGATACAGATGTCTTTCAATGGACAAAAGCCTTCTCATTTAAAAATGTGAATGTATGGTTTACAATTTGTACTTATTTCCATTGAACTTCAAATAAAAGGTGTGTTAAAATTGTTTTTTTCTTAAGGGCTGCAACACATTTAAATCTGTTTTTAAATAAAACAGTTATTTAATGCAGAAGAAATCCATGTGTAAATTCCTTTGGCTCTCTATCCTCTTATGCTGTCAAAGTCATGTCATTCCTCCCTCACCTTCACTTAGAGTTGAATAAGAGAATATTCTCATTTCAGATATATAAAAGTATTTTGCAAAGAAAATTTAAAAATTATTTTTCACTCACAATAAAAACTTCTTGTAATTTGAGTGTCAGCATGACTGTCCCCTAAAACCCACCAGACATAAATAAATAGGTAGTAACCCTACAGTCATCTACACTGATGTTGCTATGAGCTAAAAACATAAGCACAAGCCAACAGATCCCCATTTCAAGTATCATCAATGATGATTCCTGAAGATGTCACAAAACAAAGATGCTAAAGATAGTAAAACATACCTATTTTACATACAACATTACTGCACATCATTCTCCCATTATGGCTATTATAATTTAAAAATATTTTGGTTTCAGGGAATGAAAGTCATGCTTGATTTTTACAGAACTGAGGTCATTAACCAAGCCAAGCACATCCCATTCGCTCCCCTAGGCCTACAGTAAGTTCAAGTTCCCTTCAGTAAGAAATTGACTAGCTAACTGGTGGTACTGTGGCTGTTCAGGATCATGTGAATCTTGTGATGTCTGACCCAGAGAATAATCAGACAAGCTTATGTAACTACTGCCACTTGGCAACTGACATGTCCTGTTAGATTTCAAAATGAATTTCAAAGCATTGGGATAGAAGTGCTATCAAATGAGTCTAAAAGTTAACTACTATATCATAAGGTCAGAATCTATGAACCACCCTAAATCAAAAACAAGAAAAACTTGAAACCCTAAAATTAAAGAGACTAAAGAAATGTTTTATAATGAATGTTCCAAAGACACATATTTAAAGTGTATTGTTATTCGGAATTTATTTTAAACAGCTTCATCATTCTCTGTCTTATAACTTACATTCCATCAGTCACTCCTGAGGATAGTTCAAAACTATATTTTAAGCCAGTAGGATTCTAGCTAATACTAAGGGCAGATAGGCCAGCTATGCTAGAACAAGAACTAACGCCACCTCCTAGTGAGTTCCTCCAGATTCTGCGGAGTAAGCTCCATGACCCTGCGTCCGGGAAGTGGGGAGGGACAACACATAGCTTGTACTATGTGAAACACTCATTAGAGAACAAACGTGTTCTACTAGCATGCATGATCTGTGACAGGACAGTAAGAAGCCCTGTCATGGTAGACTGAGGGATTGAAGAAGAGTTCACATGTAAGGAAAACCCTGTGTTCACACAGACTATGGTACATTTTCTGCTGAAAACTGTTCTAGATGCTTAAAAAAAAAATAGGAAGTTAAGGTAATATACACCAAAAGTGAATATATCCAGAATGGCTTCTTTGGATTAAACTGTCATTAAGACAGCAGGGGTATTTGGTTTGACTTTTAAAGAACATTATTAGTGACAAAGTCCCATTTTTAAATCACACTGCAATTAGGAATCTAGCAACTACCACGGCATTTATTAGTGTCAAATAGCTTCACAGTAAGTTTCATGATCGGAAAATTAAGATTTCATACTGTTTTCTTTATAAAACTGTTGAATTTTTGAAAATACAAAGGATCATTTGTTTCTAAAAATATCAGCTTTGCCACATGCTGTTCCAGAGATCTGACCCCAAAGCTTCTCAAGTTTTACCATCCACAGAGTCTTTACTTGTAACTGAGGCCCATCTGTTGTTTTCCATCTGAAGCTGGAAAGAGTTAAGACAATTAGTTTTGCTTTACCCTCAAAAATTACAAAATTAAATAGCAACAATTATCTTTTGCATTTTCCTTTAAACTAGTTTTTAAAATTTGAGTTTAGGATAGAAAAACTATCTCACCTTTTTCACCAATTTATAGCAAAGTGAGAGAAGCTGAACCAAAACAGCCATCATAGATCTTGTCTGTGTAATACACTTATCAACCTATAGTGACAGGAAGCAAGTAAATCAAATTCTACAAAGGGTACTTCAGAAGACTATCATTTATTTAGTTTTGAAATAATAAAATCTCTCCATTATAGAGATCTAAGAGGTCTCAGTAAGTATATAGATCATGGCACCCAAGAAAACTTGAGGCCCCAGAACACAAATACAGGGATTGCTGCCCAGGTCTCATGCCTATTTCATGGAACCCCAGGAATAAAGTGTGGAAAATTGACCTGTTCCTTTCCAGCTTGTTTAGGGGCTGCTCAGAGCACTCCAGATAGTGGGTAGTGATCTTCCTACTTTGCAATTCTTTGTACTCTGCTGTGTTGGCATAAGTTCAAATTCCCCAACACAAACAGTGGGAGTCCCTACTCTGCAGAGTCTGTGCCCTGGTTAGACATGGGGTGATGCTGGGATTTAAGGGTAGCTGTTCAGTGCTATGGGATTAATCAGGTCCAGAAAGCTATTGTATTTGGTGAACCCACTGCTCCCTAGGGCCAATTATAACTATAGGTAATAAATGAGTCCTGCAGTCAAGACATGAAAAATGGAAATATATCTCCCTTCTGTGGGTTTAATACTTTATTTGAGGAAAGGGGGCTGGAAGCTAACCTGATAAATATGTATGAAAGTTTCTCAAGTGTCTCCCTGAATAACCCGCCCTCCCTTTTACCTTCAGAAACACTTGATTCTGCAAAGGTGTCTTAGTTATTGTCTGGAGCTGGTGGCATAGAGGAATTAGCTTGTTTATTTCCAGGAGAAGCATAAGCTTATCATCATCTTTCAACTGAAATATAATTTAGGAAGTTGTAATAACCCAAACACAAACATCTTTTAAACCTTAAATACCTTTATACCTTAATAATATACCCTCAAAGTGGGTATTCATGACACCACCACCAGCACCAAGCAAGTAGACTTTCATTACCTGTTTTGAGAAAACTTGTACACTTGAAGCAAGCTTTAAGCCCTCTTCAGCAAAAACCTGGTGGAAAGGAAAAACACCACTAGTTTAGATGTATGTCATATAGATAGATGGTAAGAAATACTCATGGCTAATTTTCATACAGGATTTTAAAACCAAAACCTAAATATAAAAGGTCTGTCATGGAACTGCTAATGTTTTTCTTGGACCCAGAAAAACACAAGCATTTAACTGTATTCAAAAAGACATGCTCCAGACCTGATGCAGAATAAATCCATGGAGAGGCTTCTCTATGTGTGGACACCTCCAATTACTTTGGAGGATCACACAGACCTGTAATATTTAACCATATGGATTATGTCTGGGATCTGGAGGTCATTTCATAATATCCCCAATTATAAAAGGGTGATGAGTCTTAGAGCATGAGGTCAAAATGGTTAGAACTTTCTGCTTACAGCTAAGCAACATAAAATCTGTCACCCAAACTCATTTCTTAATCAGCCTTTAAGAGGACCAATTCATACTGGTTTTTGGCTATTTACCATGCACCTTACAATTTAGTGAGGAGAACAGGATGATGGGAAAGAACAGTGAAAAATAAGGTATGACAGATAAAATAGGAATATTTAGGATTATTATTTTTAAATGGTAACAGAAATTTTAGAGTGAGAGACACCAGGGGAGAAAAGGAATGAAGACTTAGCTTTAGGGGCAACAATAAGAATGGAGAATGGGGCAAATCTGAGATTCATTTGGGAAGAAAAGTTACCAGATCTTGGTAATAAATTACATAAGTATATGAGGAAGAAAGCAATCATTTCAGGGCTACCTTTAACCCTCTATCCAATAGCCTTAATACCTTGCTGTCATTGGATGAACACAATCTCAAGGTCAAATGATCCTCTGCATCCTTCCCTATCCTTGAAAAGGGAAACCAATGAATTTTACACTTAGATTCTAACCAATTAGAATAACCTACTTACCCATATGTTCCTCATCATTCCATGTTATTACTACTTTCTGTCTTACTCATCTTCCCTTCCCTTGTAGCCTGCAAACACCATTGGGGGCAAGATACTAGTCTGCCTATTTATAGAGTATCCTAGTTTTAAAACCACTTTAAAGCTGATGACTCCCAAATCTCACTCAGAATTCCTGGACTATCCCAACACCAGTTTTTTATATCCTGCTTAAGCAAAACAAAATGTTTTATTTCCACTCTAAATCTGGTGTTCTCCCTCAGTGCTCCCTATCTCAATAAATGGCACTACCATTTAACCTGTCCGTTAAGCCAAAAGCCCTTTAAAACTACATCAGATCATGCCACTGCTCCTCAAAACCCTCAGTGGGTTTTCTATCATACCTGGAAAAAAAAAAAGTCAACGCTCTTCCCATGGCTACAGAGATATCATATCTTACCACTTTCCTTCTGCTTTAGTCCTTCCATCCACACTTGCCACCTCAGTATTCTGCAGACACCTCCAGCCTACCCCAACAACTCAGGGACTTCGCACTTGTTTACCTGAAAAAAAATCTACCCCAGACGTCCATCCAGCTCACTCTCTACTCAGTTGTTACCTCCTTAGAGAGGTCTTTTCTGACCACCCTTCCATCACCTCTCTCTTCTCATTCAACATGATTTTATCTCTAAATATATATACATGGGCACTGTATACTGAACTTTCAATTGTGTATCTCCTGTCACTAGTATGTAAGCTCCACGGCAGCAGGGACTTTATTTTGGTCACCTTTCTCCACAGAGTTCTTATCCCCAGGGTCTGACACATAGTAGAAGCTCAATAAATATCTGATGAACATTCTGTGTTCATCACAGTTACTAGACAGTTCAACAGACATTGGCTTAATGAATGAGCTCACACAGGCTCACATCAGTGGACAGTGAATCTTTTGCAGTGAAATAGCCACTATGGTGCACTGTGCCTTAGAATGGCGATAAGCCAAGCTGAACAGAATGAATCCAGAATTAATTCCAACTGTTTTAAGGGAAATAGCTCATTTATAGTCAACTTTACAAAAAAATTGAAAAAAGAAATATTTCCCATAATTCTTCTGATGCTATTGACAATCATCCTCTCAAGCTGAAATCCCTTTACTAAAGAGGCTCAGGTGGAGCACAGGGGGATGTCAAAAAAAACTATATAAAGGTGGCAAAGTGATAGAAATGTCAAATTTCAAATACTAGAATGCCCGTGGATCTAGGGAGGCAAACAGACTAACTGAGAAGGAAAATAAAAAAGTAATCTTGCGACCCACTTGCAAATCTAGAGTCTCTAACCAAGGGAAGAGAACTAGAGATGGGCCAACTAGGAGTTCCATTAGCCACACAGGGGCACAAGGTGTTAGTGTATCTGTCTCTCCCTGAATGCCCCAAATCATCAGGAATGTGGAAGGAAAGAAGGAAACTTAATTTGTACTGAGTACCCTCTCGTGGTCTCAAGCCTATGACAGATGCTTGCTTATGTGTTGTTCTCATTTAATTAATATCACTCATCCAATTCAGTAATGAACAGGCCAAAAAGCCTTTCTAGCATTCAGGGAAGCATAAGGGATATACACCTGCTGATAGGATATTTTTACCTATTTGGGAAAACTTATCATTGAATCGATTGATTATCAATTATCCTAATAATATTTGAGTTTTTTCCAATAAGATAACCAAAAAACCCCACAAAATACTACTGCAAGCCCTCTCCTTTTCCACTTTTCTACCTCTCTATAGTAAACATACATGCACTGGTAAGCACGAAAACATGATATAGTGAATCATTAAGAAAACCAGTTATTACCTGCTTCCCAGAATTAAAGTGATACCATAAAATGGAAATAAAACATACCTCAAGTTGATTAATTAAATCCTGGGAAGTTTTCAGTGGCCCCTCTCCTCTGAAACAAAATGAATTATTAAAGAGGTTAAGAAAAAGTTACTGCCTGGGAACTGGCTTTATAATAATAAAATTTTAAAGGAGGATTTTGGGTATTATAGATCCCAAATTTTGAAGAATATTATTTAATAGACTAATAATATTGTGACTTTATTCTTAAAGCCACTTTAATATATAATTATTGCTTCATAAGACACTTTAAAAAATTTCAAGCAAGTATTATATATGTTAATTTATAAGGTTAAAGAAAATTTTTAATTATGTTGTTTTATTTTTCCTGTCGACCCTTTTTCATTTTTCTTCATAAATTAAATATATGAGATTTGCTAATGTTTTAACCAAAAGGCCTTTGTTACATATGGGAAGAGGATCAGACCAACGATCAGGATATACTCATCTCTAATTCTAATTTCAGCTCTGGATGTCTAACTTTAGAACTCAGATATCTAACTTTATGAGGCATGTCATTTAAGTTTCAATTCTGAGTATCTAAAATATAATATTTGGGCTACCACTCTCATCGGAAAATTAGGGAATATTTAGGTGAAATAGGTGAAGGGGATAAAGAAGTACAAAGTCCCAGTTATAAAATAAATAAGTCATGGGGATGAAAGATACAGCATAGGGAATACAATGATATTGTAATAACTTTGTATGGTGACCGATGGTAACTACACTTACAGTGAGCATTTCACAATGTATATAATTGTCAAAGCACTGTTATTTACATGAAAATAATATAATATTGCATGTCAACTATTTGATTAAATTTTTAATTAAAAAAAGATTACAGAATATCAGATTGAAAACTACCAAGAAAAATTAAAACCTTTGCAAAGGAAAAGTAAACTGTAACAAAGAGAACAACAGAATGCACTAAGAAGAGCAGTGGATACAGCATGAATCAGAGTATCTGAAACCTAGTAGCAGCCAGTTCTTCCCCTTAACAGCTATGAGATGTGAACAAATTATTCCTGTTCTCTAACAAACTATTATAAAGATAAAATGAAATGAGGCAGAAACCATTTTAAAAACTATTAAGCACTGGTAATTTTGAAATTGTTTTAAATTATAGGACACTAGAATATCTTAAATATACAAATTATTAAGAAATATGAATTACTATATATAAATTGCTAAGACAACCTTAAAAAGAAATATGAATTATATATGAGTTATCAGGAAATTATATAAATTGTTAAGACAACCATAAACAATAGCCAGAGGAAAAGCTATAAAATTGCCCAGGAAAACTACAAAACTGGGTACTATGAAGGCTAGCAGATGGGTCTCAGAAAGAAGCTACTAGATGAGGTTGGTAAGCCACAGTTTTTAAAGGAAAACAGAAAAAATTGTTGGGGGAAAAACGGGTTTACTGACTGTATAGGTAGAAACCAAAGCCAGCTTGAGATTTTACCATAATTATATTACCAAGATTTGCAAAAGGGCATAAGATATTATCCATCACACAAAACCCATTTTCTTTTCCTGAACTTCAGCATGCCTGTCCAATGACACATTCTAGTAACAATTCGCATTCCACGGAGCTTTAGTTGTTCCCACTCCTCAGACTGCAGCCCTTCATGCTTCCTAGTCTCCATGGGATGCATGTCATCCCTAACCAAAATCCACTATTCTGACTCTGAAACAAAAAATGCTGATCATAGCATCCTGGGATATTCTGAAATAAGAAATAAAAGGGGCAGTTACAAACTGTTTTAAAAAATTCCTATTGATGAATCCTAGAGAAGGTTTTATATATCAAACTACATATATATCATTAGGTAATAATGTATTTTTCCAGTTTTTAATCAGTCAAAAAAAATATTTTAAGATCTGCTGATTTTTATCACTGTGAGATAACTAGCACGATTCCAGCCAAAAGTAAAAATCTTTATTATTTCAGTTAATTTGTCCACATTTGCTATGGGTAAACAAGGAGTTTCATTTTACTTTCTTTTGCAGACTTGATGCATCAGAGTTTTTTAAAAGACAGGAACCAAGAAAAGAGGTAAATCCTCAGAGATGCTTGCTAAAAACAGCTAAGAACAAAGGAAGGAAACCACCAAAGAGGAAAGGTGGGCAACGATGGGATATACAGTAAGGTACTAACAATGACTGCTAAACACAGGAAGCTTTACTCAGCTCCTATCATTTCTCCATTTCCCCCCAGGAGAATGACCTATCCTGAAAAGGTTAGAAGACATCAATAGGAAATAAATGCTTCTTTACCACTCCTAATCCAAATTCCACATGAAGGAATCTTCACTAGTACAACATCTCTCACTTCCCTCTGCTTTCTCTCTTACTCCAACCTTGTGGAAGAGTGTGGACATTTATTTATCTTTGCAGTCCTTTTGGTGACCTCGCAAAAATAAATTGGACATGTTACCCCTTTATTTTCTCCTTTTTCTTTACTTCCTTTTGGAGGTAAACTGCCTTTGGGAGATACCTGCTCTTGCTGGCGTTCTAAGAGACATATCTTGTCCCTATAGATTTCTTAATTCGAGAGATCACTTTTAAAAGCCTACTGGCTGTAAATATAAACTACATTATTCAATATCAGCTATATCAATGTAAGTGTTACAGGTCCGCATCTTCCTATTCTTTTGCTTATTTTTTCATTTCGTTCAGAACTTGGGTAGGAAAAAGGGTGCTATTTACTGAGCCCCAAGGCCCACATAGTTATAGGATCCTACCTACTTTAATTGAATTTATGACTCTAGACCAAATGGATTACATTCTAGAATACTTAAACTGGCAGGTGTGAACCACTGCTGATATCTGCAAAATCAAAACAAGTACGAAATGATCCTACATTGGAGATACCAAGTATTTTCCAGGTTTCCAAAAATAAAAAAATTTTCAGAAAAATCAATGAAAAATTAATGAGAAAATTCTAGAACAGATTACTGAGCAGGTAACTGATGAATGTTTAGCAACATGGAATCACTATTCCATGTGTATAGATATTGCAATGGAAGATTATGGAATGTAATCAACACTGACTTCAACAAACCATTTGATCCAGAGTCTTATAATGTGGACATGACAGAGAATGTATATTATATAATAGTAAAGTTAGGGACATTCTCTGCAACATAATAAATAATGACTCATGGAGACGTAGCACCCTATTGAGGTAGAAGGCCTTATGGCTCTATTCTTTGACCTGTGTCTAATCATTTGTATAAAGATTTAAAAGGCATGTTTTCTAAGTTTACTGATGCTGGCTGGGAGAGACACTGATATGTAAAATGATAAAAAGCAAGTGCAAAATTATAAAAATAATAGAACACAAACCTAGAAGAGGATCCCATATAAACTTAAATCCTAATTGAATAAATGCCTTCTTGTTGCATTCGTCATAATAACTACTTAATAGTCTTTTTACCATATATTCAAAACTGACTTTAATCCATCAACATGGCACTTTTTCTTTACACCTATTAAACTGGTTTTAAAAGATCCAAATGTAAGAACAATTTACCTTGTAAATAAATACAAAGAATAGGCCATACTGGACATGTTCCGTCCACACCGAACAATCTCATTCTCCTGATCCTCCCACTTTTTGATCTCGCAGTTGGCATCAGAGGTGAGTAAACCCAGCTTAAGACCAAGCTTTACTATCTTGCCTTGCTCCTATAAAACATACATTTCAATCACACAGCTTTTTCATTACTGATGTGAAAGGTAAGATTAGAAGTAAGATTATCACAAAGGCCTCACCTCAGAATTAGGCTTGTTTGGCTTTAATGATTTCTGGTTTGCATTATTTTTCTGCAACAACAAAAAATATTAAGGTATCTTTAAAAGCAGTACGGTTAATTGTGAGGGAATACAACAATAACAAAGCATAACAAAGTACCTGTAATAAAAGTTTAATTTAAACTCATTCAGTATGTAGTTAAACTATATTAAGTTAAAGCAAACAACTAATTGCAAATATTCTACTAGTATGGAAGCTCAGCTTTGAACAGATAGTTAGAAATCTGGGGCCAGGGAAAGTAGATCAGTGCCCTAGTAGGACTTAAAAGATTTCTGCCGTCTTCTCAAGAGTCCAGTTGTTATACCCCTAAATCTTCCTGGCCCTTCTGCTGAATTATTCTTGTTAAATAATGTAATACAACTAGCCACTATATATAGTTTTTCATATGCCCCTAATATTATCTTTGAAATTCAGTTCCTTTAGCCAATTTGCCCTTTGAGGGCTAAATTTCAGCACCCTAGTTTCATTGACATCCCGATTCCTAATCCTGTATCTCAGGTTGAACAGATTATATTTAGAATTTGCATTTAATATTTGAACCAACATGTTTGATGGGCCCCTATTTTTGAAACAGCAAGTTTGTTTCTATGTAAGCTATTTGGACCTCAGAATATAGCTCCCCTAGGAAAGGAGAAAACACTGTACACTATTAGGTTACCACGCTAGCCCATAGATGCCTATTTACTTGAAGAACAGAAAGTTTGCTTAACTTATCAATAGCAATGTTTCCTTGAAAAATATATCCAGAAGCTCTCAGGAGATGGCAGCCCAGGTTGGCGCATTCCTGTCACTCTGACATCTGGTGGGAGCTCCCTTAGTTGGGGCAGGAGTTCCAGAATAGCTGGGGCTAGTGGAGGGAGATAAAGCAGCCAGGAAGCACAGGCAGCCTTTGTTTTTTTTTAAAGAAACCTTTAAACTATACATACACACACATACACACTTTGAGTACATGTACACAAAATACAAATTATAATATAATAAAACACAGCTTTTATGTGCCTGCTTAGCTTAAGAAGCAGACCATCACCAATACCTTTGAGGTATATGTGTACCTCCTCATCGTTTGTTTTCCTATTATTACCATGACGTGTTATTGACCAGCTATTCTGTCCGAAATTTCACTGCAGAACAGAAAAGCCTCAACTTTCCCTTTTTTCTATCCCACAGTTTTTATTTGCTCCTTTAACATAGCCTTTCTGAGATTTTCTAAAGCGGCTTACTATAAAAGAAATAGGAGACAGTAACAGAAAGTAAATATAGGGAATCTATAAAGTTACACACACACAAATACATTATGTTCTTATGTTTATTAGAACAGTTCATTATGTTCTATGTTCTTTAGAAAATAAATGGAGATTATCGATAATCTCTCTGACTGGCTTCTTCTTGTATAGTCACATCATTTTCATCTTCTTCCTCAGTCTAGTAGACTACAAAGCAATTGATAAAATATTTAAGAAAGTTAAAAATACCCCCAAGGTTTTTAGGTTTTATTTTATTTCGAATTTTACCCTTTGTCTTAATGTTCTAAATTTAGTTTTGTTTTCTTCATTTTCACGTTTACAAATTGTTATTATTAAAGTGTTTAATGAAGATTGAAAGGGAGCTGCCTGAAAAGGTACAGAAACCTTCCTAGCAAATGTTACTAAACCATCTTAGTTTAGTAACCAAGCTTGCCATCTAGTGGACACTATCTTGGAATGGAATGCAGTCAGATGCATCAGTTTCCTTTTCAAATTTGTAATTTGAATTTTTATAAAAACATTCTGAAATGTACAAATGTACATTCTACTTACCATTGATTTTGGAAGTGAAAGATAGCCATACTTCTCTCCTACAAATAATACACATAATTTAAAACAAATTTTCTATTAGCATATCTTCTATTACTCATTTAATTTTTAAAATATTATTAAGCAAGAATATTAGTGCATCAGTTTTGATATTTAGTCTGTTAACTACATGTTTCAGAAATAAAATTGTAATTTGACCAGTGAACATGAAGACTGTCAAGAGTTGCCTCTCTAAATCACCTACGTTGGACCATCTCTCTCTCTCCCCAAACATAATAGCAAAAAGGCAAAATATCTCACTGACATTGACTTATATTCACAAGCAGCTTCATTCAGAATGAATTCTCTTACAGCATCTTGCTCCTAATGAAACCAGCCCCTTCTTTCATCAGAACCAGTTATCAGTGCTTGCTTCCTTTTCTGTAAGGACTAGACCAAACCATGTATACCTAACCTCACAGTGTATTCTCCTAGTCAGGGAAGAGGACAACTCCAGTATACAAGACAGGAATACAAAATGAGGCAAATAACAGTTTCTTGGCTATGACTTAACACATGGCAGGAAGCATGATAATTAAGGAAAGGAAGGAGATGTGTAATGCCCGCTTCATCTCTGTGCTTTCATCTTTCTAGCTTCAGGATCATGTGTAAAGTCAAGTAACAATGAATGATAGATTTTTTTTAAAGCCAGTTTGTTATACCTGGGGAAAGAATTCAAGGTAAGATATGAATGGTTGCTGCTTCTTAATTTCAAGGAAAGGAAGTATGTTCAGCTATATTAGGTGAAACCATATGAAATCACTGCTATTCAACCACATTTTGTTTTGAAATACAAAACAGCAATTTTATACGGTTCCACTTAATAAAAGTAAACATAATGTAAGAGCACTAAATCACTTGGTTTCTTAAAGAATGACTATTACACAGGCAGGGTGAACCTATTCATAACATAATTAAATTCTCATGTAGAACTGGGCTGTTGAATAAAGAATCCATTAGCACATGTGACTCTTGAGCAATTGAAACATGGCCACCTGAAATGAGATGTGCTGCAAATGTAAAATACACACAGGATTTTGAAGACTTAATACAAAGAGAAAAATGTAAAAGATCTCAATAATTTTAAAGTACTGATTATAAACTGAAATAATATTTTGGATACATGGGATTAAATTAAAAATATTAAAATGAACTGTGCCTATTTCTTTTTTTCTTGTGCCACCTAGAAAATTTTAAATTACACATGCAGCTTGCATTATATTTCTATTGGACATTGCTGATCCAGAAGATGAGCTACCATTAAGGGTCAGCCATTGGTAACTTGGGAATAGCTTTATGAATCAAATCATTTCTTTGTAACATCAGAAATGTAAGGGAATTTTATTAATGGTTTTCTGATCTCAAAAATTGTGAGAGAAAAATAAACTTAAAAGGGAGAAAAACTTAAATTTCCATGCTTTGTCTCCTAGCCCTGATGTAAAAAGTGCCTGATTTAGTTGCAAGATTAACAGAAGCCAGTCTTCAGATTGCTCAGAACCTCAAAATTCACCATCTATCTTAATTAAAAGTCTGAATCCTGTCCCTAATATCCCTAAAAAGTGATCTTAATAAGCTATAGAAGAGGGATAATAATTACTTAAGAATAATCAGCTTGGTGAGCAATCTTGTATTATCTACCCTTATGTTCCTCCATAGTGCCTGCAGTCCTGAAATGTTGACATTTACTCTATAAAAGGAAAAAAGGAAAAAAGCCAACTGTTTCAGTATCTCTTATTTCTCTAAGTTAAGACAGAGTTAGAGAAATCAGAAGGTAGGGAGAAGTAAATGCCATGACAAGAGAGTCGTATACCATTTGATTTGCTACCGTTACCACTCCCTAATCAAGCACCTGGCAGTTCCAATCCTTTTGGCCTCTTATATAGGTACTTTGTTTTGCTCTCCATTCCCATCTTTCAGCTGGACTCAGAATAGTTTACTAATTTGAGGATAATTACAAAATTGATCATTCCTAGGCAGTTTTCCTCCTATGCTATGCAGGTAAGGTTGTCCTTTCTTCCTCCCAATAAACCAAGTAAGTTGATAATAATACCAAAAAAAAAAGAAAAGAAAAGAAAAACCAACTAAGTTGCTAAAAGTAACAAAAATGGTGAATCTGAATCATTTTATAATTAACTGCATAGTTTTTTTCTCCATACAAGTCTAATTATTGTCAATGATTCTAAGCAGAGCAAAAACATACTAATTCAATTAATTATGTTTAGCTATTATATCAAATTTAAGAGGCAGTATGAACAAATAATTTCTCTCTCTGATGAAAACATGCTATAGACAATAGAAGTAATTGGAAAACCATAAATATTTGGGAAAAAATATACTTGGTACAGATATGTGATTTACACAGTTATTTTCAAAGCACTGTCTTCATAGGGTATCATAGGTAATATTCCCTAAATCCTTTGTTCAATACTTCCTAAATCTACACCACAACTGTGCCATCTTTACTTGTGAGTTCACACCTCCAGATAAACTAAGCTCAAAAAGCCCTCATCTTATGGGTGCACCAACATGATTTCTTATGAAAACCTAACTGAAAAGTGCTGCTCTCATTTTCAATATCCACAGCTTTTCTGTATGTCTACAAAATAAAGCTAATTCCCCAAGGGCAGAAAAGCCTTATTATTTCACTGAAGATGTGCTATATTATTCCCTATGAGAAGTTCTTACAATCAGCTGTTTTGGTTCTGGGAGGAGCTCTATATGACATGAGCAGAAAAAAATTCATGTCCCCAGACCCACTTAAGAGTGAATCCCTCACTACTAAAGGATAAACGGATTATTAGCTAACCTCAAGAATAGGATTAGGGTATTCTTACCCAAACCCGGTTGTCATCCTTAAACTCTCCCTTATATCTATATTCAATTCGTCACTAGATTCTACCAATATTACTTGTAAAGTTCTTCTTAAATCAGTGGAGTCTTTTGGATATGGCCTCTTCCATTACAAAGACCATGGCCTCCCTGGAGATTTGTGTAAAAAAGCAGATTGGATAAAGGCAGAAAGGCAGGAAGACAAATATTGATGTTTAAGTTCTTCAAATAATCACAAAAGTCCCTATTATGAAATCTGTGTGGCTCAGGGGAAGGGGAAGGGGGGCAATGGCCAGCTCTCAGACTGAATCAAATATGAGAACACTAAAGGCTCTTCCTCATGGCTTAGCATGTTGTTTGCTATTTAACTGGTTGCTGAAATGATACTTGCAAACATATCTGATTAATTTTCCCAGTCATGAGAGTCAAGATACACAGAGCAGAACTAAGGTGACTAGAATACAGCAAAGGCCTTTCAATAATAGTCGTAACAAGAGTTATAACAGTAGCAAACAGAAGCCAGGATCTGAAGAATACACTCTGTCCTTTTATGAAAAACAGTGGGCAGGTGCAAGATAATGGGTAGGCTTGTCATAATAACCATACAGAACAGGAAGAGCAACAGTGTGACCCTGGACTCAGTCCAGTCAATAATGGCTAACCCAGAGTTGGACTTCTTTGTGGAAAAAGCTATTCTTATAAACTTCATGATAAAAGTCAGAACAAAGAAAGGCAGTACAATATCAACCAACTCTGCCTCAATTAATCCCACGTAAGGATGCTTTCTGAACAGTGAGATACTTTACCACTTAAACCATGGGTACCCCCCTGAAGCAAGGCAGCAGTTTCCCACCTAAAGAGGAATTCTGTTCAGCCCTGAGGAAGTTAAGGAAACCCTGATTTTTTTAGGGTAGGCTACCCGGACCTGAAGAAAGCATTACTTACATTATATTCAGCTTGAAAGTAAAAGAAACCAAAGTGACCAAGTAGTCCAAAACAAGGATAGGATTTTCCTATTTCAACTCTCGTCTGTCTGTAGTGGATGCTAGTGCTATGAAAGACAAGAAGGCCACCTCTCTTCATTTCCTAAACAAGTCCTGTGGCTAAATGACCATTCTTCTTTAAGGGTAGATCAATTATATCACTTTACCTTTTAATATATGAAACTTGCCTCATATAAAAATCCATATAATTATACATACTTTATCAAAGCATCAAAATGATATGCTGTTTAGACTATCACAGAAATCTTTAAACACAAAAGCATGGTAAACATTTATTATACTTTACAAATTATGTAGTATCTACAAAGTCTATCATTTCCTGGTTTTTAAGCAAATCAGCAATTATCCTAAATGGTATTTTTTGAAATATGAAGTGTTTAAATGTTCAATTCAGTAAAAATATGTAATTTGATGTTATTGTGATTTTAAATGACATTTTATTTTTAAAAAATAAGCATGCTTGACGCTAACGGAAATCATTCAAAAAGAAAAAATATATAAAACACAAACATAAGTAACAGGACACATAGTACAATGGGAAATAAACAAAACTCCCAGTTGACATTAAAATAGAGTAAAAATTATGCCTTCCTGCACATTGTATGGAGCTATTCTACATGTTGTAGAAATACCAATGAACTTACCCCCGACAGGAAGTACTCCAAGATAATGTGGTCATCAAGGAAAGAGACTCCCATCCAAGTGAAAGGAAAGCAATTCAAAAATCAAATAACTACGTTCATTTCATTACAAAGTTGGTAGAATTTATATCAGAGAATGTTATTACAGAAAAGATTTTGTACTAAAACTAAAAAATATTTTAGAAGAAACATAAAATGACTTAGTTTCAATAAGAAAACTAGAATATTAATTCAAAGAAGTCTATGACACTATGGTACAACAAATTTTACTGCTTAGATACTAAAATAAAGAACAAATAATATTTTCATATTTTTTCTGTGGAAGGTATTTTCCTATAAATATAACCCAGTCAGGTTAAAACAAGATGATTCATTTTGCATCTGAAGTTTGACATTAAAAAACGAATTGAGTTACATTATAAAATAATATATTTCAATATGTGGACATTGATCTCACCTCGTCTTCCTTCAAAGATATCATTGATTTCTCTGACCAGTGTTGACATGTCACTAATTTGGGATTCCCAAGCTTCACAAAATACATCTAGGTTTTCTTTAGCAATTTTGCTAGATGGATGCAATGTCAATGTTTCAGCAGCAGAAATTATCTAATGAAATAATATACACAGGTGTGAATTTCAACCTTAGCTCTCAGAATCACACTGGAAACCAAGCTCAAGTCTGTACTCTTCAAATCAACTCACTAAACAACTATGAAGTGATTTACACATATAAGCCCCATGTTCGGCAATTTGGAGATACATAGTAGAACAAAACTTACTGTTTCTTATGATCTGATATACAAATAAACAGTAGGCATTATTATATACACACCTTTATTCAGGGAACAATCATCTTTATTCAAGGAAAACTCTGTTTCAACAAAACTGTTTCTGTAGCATAATTCAGAATTATGCTCGGACTACAAAGAGTACACTGTGCACTGTAGTAGAAGAGATGGTGTAGTATGCTGGTGGCAGTAGTGGTGGTCTCTCTGTCACTTTCACTGTCCTCACCTATAAATCCAGGGGTTTGACATCTACCATCCACTATTGCAATTTGGAGTAAGTCCTTTTTGGTGACCATAATAAATGAAACAAGAACACCTGGTAAGCTGTATTTTATAATTTAGACCTAAAAAAGAAAGAAAATTCTGTCTCTTGCCTTTTTCCTTATATTAATTTGACCAGGACAGTATTAAATGAGATACCAATTTCTAAATCGCCTTTGAAAATTATGAAGACAAAGAAATACTGTAGAAAATTCAGAAAAAAATAACATGATTCTCCCAAACAAGCACAAGAATTTTCATTTCTGCATATTCCTATGCAGTCATTTTCTTATACATGTAAATTTTATTTAGAGCAATTTTAGTATACAAACAAATCTGTATCCTACTTTTATCATGTATTATTTTAACAAAACATTTTGCAACACTGCTAATGATAGTTATCATAATTATTTTGAAGTCATAATGTATTATTTGCCTAACTTCAGATAGTTATTTTACTTCCAACTGAAACTTATCATAAGTAATGTTGTAACAAACATCATTTTAGTTTTTTTTTTTAATTTCCTTATGTCCTTACGAGTTACTGGGTCAAAATGTGTGAATATTTTATCATCTGTTACAATAGTGGTAGCTTAACTTTTCAAATGTGTTATAACAGTCTTCATTGGAAATAGCTTCATTTAAAATAGATATAAACCAGAGCATCAGTTAAATGGGAAAAGCTCTAGTTTGGCAGATGACCAGATAGCCGAGTGAAATGTCAGCTATGTTCCGGCACACTACCAATGAACGTTCCAGTATTGTTTCTCTCGGTAGAGTTGGCCTCTACTTATGTGGAACTATTTACATCTTCCTTCCACACAATTTGTTATGACACTCAGACAAGACGTAATATAGAAGGAACAATCTGCTATTGATCATACCTGTTGGCCAGTCACCTGAAATGTCTCCTCTGCGTGGATACAGGTTATTTCAAGAGGTTCTGTCCCAGATACATGACGCAACAGTCGACAGGTCTATGAGAAAACATTTCTATAGTTCAACTTTCACAACTTTCACACTTTCATTCTTCACAATACATAACTTTATAATTAATAAAGAAAAGAAAACTTTACACATAAAATGTATTAAAACCATAAATCAAACCTTATTTATTCAAAAAGTTGTACATTACTGAGAAGATTATTATACTATACTCCATTGGTGACCAACAGATTTTCTAGGAATAAATAAGGCTATAGCGTATTACTACTTCCTATCTGATGATGGCAAGGTGGTCACAGAATTTTAGAATGAGGAGGAATCTTTGAGAGGATCTCGTAGCGTCCACACATTTTATGTATGAAGAAACTTAGCTCAGAGAAGTTGCCCAATGTCTGTCAGCTAGCCCTATGTCACAGTACTACAAGCTACACACTTTTCCTATCAACAAACAATAATTTCTCTCATGGTCAATTAATTAACACATCTTTCACTGGAGATAACACTGGATTAGGCAAGACTGAGGTAATAAGTAGAGATCCTATAAGAGAGAAAATTATTGAAAATCTTGAGGCTTAAAACAGAAAATTAGAAAAAAATTTTTTTCACTTTAAAAAAGATTTGCTACAGGATTCCTATAATTAGGAAGTTTGTTTATCATCATAATATTTGGTTTATAAGCAGAATAGTAGTGACGGGGGTGGGCTAGGGGAATTGAGTGAAGGTGGTCAAAAGGTTCAAATCTCCAGTCATAAGTAAGTTCTGGGGATGTAGTGTGTAAGATAACTACAGTTAACAATACTGTTTTTTTATCTGGAAGTTGCTAAGAGCATAAATCTTAAAAGTTCTTATTACAAGGGAAAAAAATTTCTGTAACTATGTGAGGTAATGGATATTAACTAAACTTAAGGTAATGATTATGGTGGTATGCATCTCACTATATATATATATATATATATATATATATATATATATATATATATATCGAATCATGTTGTACACCTTGAACTTATACAATGTTAAATGTCAATTATATCTTTTAAAAATACATAAGTATCAAATCTACTTTAAAATGGAGATGTATCTATAGTCATTTCAAGAATGCTCACTAGCAAACAAATCCTGCCATTTACAACAACATGGATGGAGCTAAAGGGTATTATTCTCAGTTAAATAAGCCAGGCAGAGAAAGACAAGTACCAAATGATTACACTCATTTGTGGAGTATAACAACAAAACAAAACTGAAGGAACGAAATAGCTGCAGACTCACAGACTCCAAGAAGGGACTAGCGGTTACCAAAGGGAAGGGGTTGGGGATGGTGGGGAGGGAGGGAGGGAGAAGGGCATTAAGGGGCACTATGATCAGCAATCACAATATAGGTAGGTCATGGGGAAGTACAGCAGTGGAGAAGACAGGTAATGACTCTATAGCATCTTACTACACTGATGGACAGTGACTGCAATGCGGTTGGGGGGGGACGACTTGATAATATGGGTCAATGTTGAAACCACAATGTTGCTCATGAGCAACCTTAGTAAGATTGTATATCAATACCTTAATTAAAAAAAGAATACTCATTAGCAGTTTTCTGATATAAATGAGTAGAGAAGAGGAAACTAGTACAATTAATTAGTCTAAAGATTCCTTCTAACTGCTAGTCTTTTAGATTTGGAGAGCAGAGTGTATTAGATAATATGAAGACAGTTAAATAGTTCAGATTTGCACATTCATGTACCTATTGGGCATACCTCATATGTACAAGGTACACATGGGTTCAGTATATACAGTATTTACTAGCAGATATCTGACATTTTCAATAGGTAGAAGGTTTAGAATAGCAACTATTCTCAAGCCTGCTTTTTGCCTGGGAGACTGAACTGTGTGGTCTACAGCTGTTTGGCTATTGGGAGCCCCAGCAATAGACCCGCAGGGATGAAGAGAGTAAGTGCCTCTATTCTTGTGCTCTTTCCCTGCAGGGTTGCACTGGGTTGTCTCTGTGTCTAGTCCTGAAATCCCAGTCTCTCAAGGTGGCTCTCTGAAAGCCTCTATGTTCTTCCAGTTTCCGGTAACCACTCCCTCCCCCAGTTAATTTGCACCTAGGAGTGGTACCAGCTCTGCTGTCACTAATCCCAGTTACTCCCCCTGGTATTCTCCACACCCTGTCTATGCAATTGTTAAGTAGCGCCTTTACTAAACCCTCTTTAAATTATTCTAATGTGAGTGTGCCATCTCTTTCCTGTGGAGAACCCACAGATTTAAAGTGAAACAGGTGTTACGTCTCCTTTGCTCAACTCCAAGGTCTAATCTCTCTCAGAGAATAAGGACAAGATTAAGAGCATTTGTGGGTGCCAGCACTTTTTGTTTTTGTTTTACAGGCCTGAGTGTTGTAAGAATGGAACAGATAAACATATCTTTAAAATTCCAAAGATGAGAGAGAAAAAGCTCATTTAAGTTAATCAAAAACTGCATTTGTGTTATTCCCTGATGATAGCATATCTATCATGAAACCACAGTTTTTTAACAAGCAAACCTACTACTCACCTCGACGAGCTGCTCTTTCTGTTCAGAGAGTTTACAGGAATATTCAGCCAAACCTTCTAAATTTCCTTCTACCCCAATAAGTTTTAATGCTTTGAGAACCACATGATCAGCATGGTATTTTAACAGATCTGCTGCCAGCTGAGTTGCTGTATTATGAAGCTACACATGTGGGGGGTGAAAGGAATTAAAAAAAAGACAACAAACAGTAAGGTTTTGTGACCAAGCTCCTCAACAGCACTTTAAAAACTAAAGAGTAGCAAACTCAAGGCAGTCCCTCTTGATCCACTGCGGGGAAAGCGTGAAGCTCCCAATGGTAACAGAAGTGGGGTACCACTGGGAAGCTTTCAGGTCTCCCAGAGGGCAGCAGGGAGATCCACGACACCTTTGAGTCTGCTGGTACCGGCAGGGATGCTGTCTGTAGAAAATGAACTGGTCATCGAGCGGAGAGTAGTGCCCCTTTTGTATCCTATATATCAGACCGTTCCTTCCCACACAGCTTCTCTCTTACTCAAAAACTGCTTCTGCTACTCCTAAAGTTAGTGAGGAAAACAGCAGTATTAAGAGTATGGTATTCAGGATACTAAGAGGAAAATCAAACAACAGTTCACGATCATTAATAAATTCATTAACAGACTTTTGAAAAAGCATCGATGTGAAATTCAATCATTTAGGTATTCCGCAAAACTTTATTAAATACTTACATGATGGCAGGCACTATACTAGAGGATAGACATACATGACAAGGAGGACACAACCACTTCCCTCAGGGGGTTACAGTCTATGCTACAGCTGCCATCCAGAACTTCATTCTCTAACTCTTGGGTCACAGGAGAAAAAGTAAATAAAAGGGTAACAAAAGCCCCAAGGTTTTATTTGACTTGGGGTAGAATGGATTTTAAACATAGTTAACTCTCACTGGATATCCTTGGGTACTATTAGTTATAAAATCTTTTCCTTGTCCTGCTTTAAAAAAAATGTGATGGTTTATTTTGGGGTTCTCCAGAAAGAAATCATTTTTAATAATACTCTACTATGGAAAATATGACTTTGAATTAAGCCTATTTGAATAAGCAATTTTTTTTTCCTGGAAGTAATCCAATGTCAATTACAATTACAGGACTTTCTACAAAACTAACAATAGAGTACTCTGCATTCATGTAATCAAGTGAGAATAATTACATTCAGAAACAAAGACATTAAAATGCACTTTCCTTTGGAAACTAAATACCATGTAAGAATTTGAAAAGATTTTGTTTAACCATCTGGGCTTTAAAGAATACCTAAGGCCAGCTTTTTATTTTAGACTATGAAACAGGTCCTCAGAGACTGGGTGACTTGACCAAGATCACGTAAATCTTTAAGTGGTTCTGGAGTCAACTTATTAACAACCCTACAGGAAGAAGTGTGAATAAACATGAAGTTCCTGCTTTGTGCAATGTACTGACAGAGGCTTAATAGGCATTATTTCCCTTAATCTTTAAAAAAATCTCCTAAGTTGATATTGTTATACCCATTTCAGAGGTAAGGAAAATGAAGCTTGTGGAAAACCACTCAGTTTAAAACCAAAGGATTTTATGCTTTTACTGATAGTCACGTTTTAACAATAATAAATGTTAAATTGAATAGGCTGTAAAAAATGGGTAGGCTTTTTTAAACCAAAGAAAAGCATATCGTTTTATGTTTAACAGGATGCTAAAATGAAGATCAGTACCAAGTTAGAGGTGAAACAAACCATCATTTATATAATTCATAAAAGAAACATCCAAAAACCAATTTAATTCTCTTGAGTCCTTGACACACTTCAAAAATATAAAAGAATAAAGAAATCAGAGATAAGGGAGAAGAGAGGTTTGTGAGGAGGATCTTTTTGGAGAGCTGATGGGTGCTGTGAGTCCACCTCCAGGTACACCCCAAAGTAGAGGGAGCAAGGTGATGTGGGATTGCAATACGGGGGTAAGGGGACAAGAGAATTTCTGAAGAACACACTCAAGTGTCCAAGGAGAGAAAGAGCAGCTATAAACATCTGCTGAGCCCAAAGCTCAGGGCACCAGTCACTAAGGACTTTCCACCTCCCTTCCTCCCTTCCTGCCCTGTGCCACACCTGGCAAAGATCAGGAGCAGAAGCTAGATAATGGGGGATGGAGGGCATGAAAACAAGACCAGAAGCTACACTTTCCCCTAAAGCCCTAAGTGGGGCTAGGGAAATGGGGAGCAAAGGAGAAGCCCCACAACTGAATGAAGACAGAGAGACTGATTCGTATATTGGAGTAAATATTCTTATTTTTGAAGCAAGATTATGTTTTATGATCTAAAGCAAGGATTGGCAGTTACTCTGTAAAGGCCAGACAGTAAATATTTCAGGCTTTTCAGGCCACACAATCTCCATTGCAACTACCCAATTCTGCCATTGTGGTGAAAAACAGTAGACAATGTATAAGCAAATGGGCAAGGATATGTCTCCAGAAACTTTATTTACAAAAACACACAGCCTGGTCATAGTTTGCAAACCTCTGACTTTAAGTGACTTTCAATTATCTGAGAGTAACCAAATCAATCATGGGACAGGCAACCTTCTCAACCAAAATAATATTGTTAAAAATCAACTTTATCAAGGTTATAGTATATATATATAACAAAACGTACCAAAGGAACAGTTTGATGGGTTTTGACAAACATTTACACGCACAAAACTACCACCACAATCAATATTTACAACATTTCTATTACCCCAAAAAGTTCTCCTATGCCACTGTGTGGTAAATATTCCCAAACTTTTGACCCCAGTCAGCCACAGATCTGGTTTGTTACTATAAATTAATTTTGCCTTTTCTAGAATTTCTTCTAAATGAAATTATACACACATACGCACACACACACACACACTTTTGTGTCTCACTTTTCAGTATAACATTTTAGTGATTCATCCATAGTTATACTGTGTCAATTCTGTTCCTTTTATTGCTGAACAGTATTTACTATAATTATATCAAATCACTTCCCGTTAAAGGAAATTTAGATTATTTCCAGTTTTTTGTCCATTATAAATAAAGCTTCTATAAACATTTGTGTACAAGCTTTCAGAATGATGGTACTAAAAAGACAGTGGCTTCAAAGTGAAGGTCAAAGGAAACTTTAAAAAATATTTTCTGGGCACGTGGACATACTAATACTAATGACTATTCATACATACCATACAACTTAAAAATTAGCAAAGAATTAAAAGATATTATATTTCAAACTATACTTACTTCTTTCTTAAGTTCATTGAGGCTGTGACTGATTTTCAATACAGGGAGTTCCAGTTCCTCAGCGACACTTTTTGTTTTCATGCTTTGCTAAAAATTTTAAAAAGTATATACGTAGTGTTACCTTGTCTTTTTTATCTGATAATTCCAATTTTACTTGAACTGTACGTTATAATAAATTTTTGGTATCACTCCATGAATTATAAAGGTAGACTTTAAAAATTCACCTGTTTGTGCTTAATTTGGAATTGGAAAACAGAATTTTACTTTGTTATATTTTCGCCCTCTAAGCATAAACACATGTATTTTTTTTGCTATTATTAATATAAAATTACATGAGCAACATTATGGTTACTAGACTCCCCCTATTTTCAAGTCCCCACAACATACCCCATTGCAGTCACTGTCCATCAGCATATAGGGTGTTATAGAACCACTACTTGTCTTCTCTGTGTTATACTGCCTTCTCGTATCCCCCCACCCCACCCTCACCCCTGCTATATTATGTGTGCTAATTGTAATAGCCCTTTTTTCCCCCTTATCCCTAACTTCCCACCCATCTTCCCCAGTCCCTTTCCCGTTGGTAACTGTAGTCCATTCTTGGGTTCTGTGATTCTGCTGCTGTTTTGTTCCTTCAGTTTTTTCTTTGTTCTTATACTCCACAGATGAGTGAAATCATTTGATACTTGTCTTTCTCTGCCTGGCTTATTTCACTGAGCATAATACCATCGAGCTCCATCCATGTTGTTGCAAATGGAAGGATTTGTTTTCTTCTTATGGCTGAATAACATTCCATTGTGTATATATACCACATTTTCTTTATCCATTCACCTACTGATGGACACTTAGGTTGCTTCCATTTCTTGGCTATTGTAAATAGTGCTGCGATAAACATACGGCTGCCTATGTCTTTTTCAAACTGGGCTGCTGCATTCTTAGGGTAAATTCCTAGGAGTGTAATTGCTGGGTCAAATAGTATTTCTATTCTGAGTTTTTTGAGGAACCTCCATACTGCTTTCCACAATGGTTGAACTAATTTACATTCCCACCAACAATGTAGGAGGGTTCCCCTTTATCCACATCCTTGCCAACATTTGTTGTTGTTTGTCTTTTGGATGGCGGCCATCCTAACTGGTGTGAGGTGATATCTCATTGTGGTTTTAATTTGCATTTCTCTGATGATTAGGGATGTTGAGCATCTTTCCATGTGCCTGTTGGCCATCTGAGTTTCTTCTTTGAAGAAGTGTCTGTTCAGCTCCTCTGCCCATTTTTTAATTGGCTTATTTGCTTTTCGTTTGTTGAGGTGCATGAGCGCTTTATAAATTTGGATGTCAACCCATTATCGGATATGTCATTTATGAATATATTCTCCCATACTGTAGGATGTCTTTTTGTTCTACTGATTGTATCCTTTGCTGTACAGAAGCTTTTTAGTTTGATATAGTCCCACTTGTTCATTTTTGCTTTTGTTTCCCTTGCCTGGGGAGATACGTTCATGAAGAAGTAGCTCATGTTTATGTCCAACAGATTTTTGCCTATATTTTTTTCTAAGAGTTTTATGGTTTCATGACTTACATTCAGGTCCTTGATCTATTTTGAGTTTGCTTTTGTGTATGGGGTTAGACAGTAATCCAGTTTCATTCTCTTACATGTAGCTGTCCAGTTTTGCCAACACCAGCTATTGAAGAGCCTGTCATTTCCCCATTGTATATCCATGGCTTCTTTATCAAATATTAATTTACCATATATGCTTGGGTTTATATCTGGGCTCTCTATTCTGTTCCACTGGTCTCGGGGTCTGTTCTTGTGCCAGTACCAAATTGTCTTGATTACTGTGGCTTTGTAGTAGAGCTTGAAGTCAGGGAGCATAATTCCCCTGCTTTATTCTTCCTTCTCAGGATTGCTTTGGCTATTCGGGATCTTTTGTGGTTCTATATGAATTTTAGAACTATTTGCTCTAGGTCATAGAAGAATGCTGTTGGTATTTTGATAGGGATTGCATTGAATCTGTAGATTGCTTAAGGCAGGACGGCCATTTTGACAATATTAATTCTTCCTACCCAAGAGCATGGGATGAATTTCCATTTATTAGTGTCCTCTTTAATTTCTCTTAAGAGTGTCTTGTAGTTTTCAGGGTATAGGTCTTTCACTTCCTTGGTTAGGTTTATTCCTAGGTATTTTATTCATTTGGATGCGATTGCGAATGGAATTGTGTTCCCGATTTCTCTTGCTATTAGTTCTTCGTTAGTGTATAGGAATGCAACAGATTTCGGTGTATTAATTTTGTATCCTGCAACTTCGCTGAATTCTGATATTAGATCTAGTTGTTTTGCAGTGGATTCTTTAGGGTTTTTTTATGTACAATATCATGTCATCTGCAAACAGGGACAGTTTGAGTTATTCCTTGCTAATCGGGATGCCTTTTATTTCTTTGTGTTATCTGATTGCCGTGGCTAGGACCTACAGAGCTATGTTGAGTAACAGTGGGGAGACTGGGCATCCTTGTCTTCTTCCCCATCTTAAAGGAAAAGCTTTCAGCTTCTCACTGTTAAGTATATTGTTGGCTGTGGGTTTGTCATATATGGCCTTTATTATGTTGAGGTGCTTGCCCTCTATACCCATTTTGTTGAGAGTTTTTATCATGAATGGATGTTGAATTTTGTCAAATGCTCTTTCAGCATCTATGGAGATGATCATGTGGTTTTTGTCCTTCTTTTTGTTGATGTAGTGGATGACGTTGATGGATTTTCCAATGTTGTACCATCCTTGCATCCCTGGGATGAATCCCACTTGATCATGATGGATGATCTTTTTAATGTATTTTTGAATTTGGTTTGCTAATATTTTGAGTATTTTTGCATCTATGTTCATCAGGGATTTTCGTCTGTAATTTTCTTTTTTTCTGGTGTCTTTGCCTGGTTTTGGTATTAGAGTGATGTTGGCCTCATAGAGTGATTTGGGGGGTATTTCGTCCTCTTCTACTTTTTGGAAAACTTTAATGAGGATGGGTATTAGGTCTTCACTAAATGTTTGATAAAATTCAGCAGTGAAACCATCTGGTTGAGGAGTTTTGTTCTTAGGTAGTTTTTTGATTACCAATTCAATTTCTTTGCCGGTAATTGGTCTATTCAGATTTTCTGTTTCTTCTTGGGTCAGCTTGGGAAGGTTGTATTTGTCTAGAAAGTTGTCTATTTCTTCTAGGTTATCCAGTTGGTTACCATATAATTTTTCATAGTATTCTCTCATAATTCTTTGTATTTCTGTGGTATCCGTAGTGATTTTTCCTTTCTCATTTCTGATTCTGTTTATGTGTATAGACTCTTTTTTTCTCTTGAAAAGTCTGGTTAGGGGTTTATCTATTTTGTTTATTTTCTCAAAGAAGCAGTTCTTGGTTTCATTGATTCTTTCTACTGTTTTATTCTTCTCAATTTTATTTATTTATGCTTTAGTCTTTATTATGTCCCTCCTTCTACTGACTTTGGGCCTCCTTTGTTCTTCCTTTTCTAGTTTCATTAATTGTGAGTTTAGACTACTCATTTGGGATTGTTCTTCTTTCCTGAGGTAGGCCTGTATTGCAATATATTTCCCTCTTACACGGCCTTCGCTGCATCCCACAGATTTTGTGGTGTTGAATTATTGTTGTCATTTGTCTCCATATATTGCTTGATCTCTGTTTTTATTTGGTCATTGATCCATTGATTATTTAGGAGCATGGTATTAAGCCTCCATGTGTTTAGGAGATTTTTCATTTTCTTTGTGTAAGTTATTTCTAGTTTCATGCCTTTGTGATCTGAGAAGCTATTGGTACAATTTCAATCTTTTTGAATTTACTGAAGTTCTTTTTGTGGCCTAGTATATGATCAATTCTTGAAAATGTTCCACGTGAACTTGAGAGAATGTGTATTCTGTTGCTTTTGGATGGAGTGTTCTGTAGATGTCCATTAGGTCCATCTGTTCTAATATGTTGTTCAGTGTCTCTGTCTCTTTACTTATTTTCTGTCTGGTTGATGTCCTTTGGAGTGAGTGGTGTGTTGAAGTCTCCTAAAATGAATGCATTGCATTCTATTTCCCCTTTTAATTCTGTTAGTATTTGTTTCACATATGCTGGCGCTCCTGTGTTGGGTGCATATATATTTATAATAGTTACATCCTCTTGTTGGACTGACCCTTTTATCATTATGTAATGTCCTTCTTTGTCTCTTGTGACTTTCTTTGTTTTGAAGTCTATTTTGTCTGATACAAGTACTGCAACTCCTGCTTTTTTCTCACTATTAGTTGTGTGAAATATCTTTTTCCATCCCTTCACTTTTAGTCTGTGTATATCTTTGGGTTTGAAGTGAGTCTCTTGTAGGCAGCATATAGATGGGTCTTGTTTTTTATCCATTCAGTAACTCTATGTCTTTTGATTGGTGCATTCAGACCATTTACATTTAGGGTGATTATCGATAGGTATGTACTTATTGCCATTGCAAGGTTTAGATTCGTGGTTACCAAAGGTTCAGGGGCAATTCCCTTACTATGTAATAGTCTAATTTAACTTACTTCATATAGTATTACAAACACAACCTACAGCTTCTTTTTTTTTCCTCCTTTTTCTTCCTCCTCCATTCTTTGTATGTTATGAATCATATTCTGTACTCTTTGTCTTCCCTTGGGTGACATCTTTTTAGCCTTAGGAATACTTCCATCTATAGGAGTCCCTCCAAAATGCACTGTAGAGGTGGTTTGTGAGAGGTAAATTCTCTCAGCTTTTGCTTATCTGTAAATTGTTTAATCCCTCTTGCAAATTTAAATGATAACCTTGCCAGGTAAAGTATTCTTGGTTCAAGGCCCTTCTGCTTCATTGCATTAAATATATCATGCCACTCCCTCTGGCCTGTAAGGTTTCTGTTGAGAAGTCTGATGATAGCCTGTTGGGTTTTCCTTTGTATGTGATTTTTTCTCTCTCTCTAGCTGCTTTTAAAAGTCTGTCTTTATCCTTGATCTTTGCCATTTTAATTATTGTATGTCTTGATGTTGTCTTCCTTGGGTCCCTTGTGTTGGGAGATCTGTGCACCTCCATGGCTTGAAAGACTATCTCCTTCCCAAGATTGGGGAAGTTTTCAGCAATTATTTCTTCAAAGACACTTTCTATCCCTTTTTCTCTCTCTTCTACTTCTGGTACCCCTATAATGTGAATATTGTTAGGTTTGGATTGGTCACACAGTTCTCTCAATATTCTTTCCTTCTTAGAGATCCTTTTTTCTTTCTGTGCCTCAGCTTCTTTGTATTCCTCTTCTCTAATTTCTATTCCATTTACCATCTCTTCTACTACATCTCATCTGCTTTTAAATTCCCTCCATTGTATGTTGCATTTCAGATATGGAATTTCTTAATGATTGAATCTCCAACTTAAATTCATTCCTGAGTTCTTGAATATTTTTCTGTACCTCCATAAGCGTGTTTATAATTTTTATTTTGAACTGTCTTTCAGGAAGATTGGTGAGTTCGGTTTCATTTGGTCCTCTTTCTGGGGTTTGTGAGATTTTTGTCTGAATCATGTTCTTTTGATGTTTCATATTTCTGTGTGGTGCCCACTAGTGCGCATAAACTTCAGTCTCTGGAGCTGCTCAGCTCCTAGAGTGAGGTTGGGGGTCGTAGGGGAGCGGACCTGGTGCCTGGGGGGAGGAAAGATCTGTTTCCTGATTCCCGTGTGTGGTGCCTGTTTCCAGTGTCAGAGCCAGTGGGCCAAGCACACCCGTGTAATCTTCTGTGCTTTATGTCTCTAGCTGTTGTAGGTGGAAACACATGGATTTTTAAAACATAATTTTTTAAATAAATTTATCACATCTATAACTAATTGGTTATCTTCTGCCCAGAATACTCTTCACTCTTAGCCTTAGTTAAAAATTGAAATCCTAGTCATCTTTAATTCCTATGTAAATGTCTCTCTCAGACAGGCCTTCTCGGGTCACTCAATCTAAATTAGACCCTCTTCCTACCCACTGTAATCTTGTTTCTAAGTAATCATCCTAGTTTACAATTGTATATTTACCTTTTTTGGCTTCTTTCATTTAAAGCCTACCTCCCTCACTAGGCCATGGGAAGCTCCATAAAGGATAGGATCACATTTATTGTGCTCACCTCTGAATTCATAAACCTGGCACAGCAAACAGAAGGTAGTAGGTATTCAGTTCTTTGGATAAATAAATCAAAGTTAAATGTGAGTATCTTCAGGAAGCCTTCTTGATTGCTCTAAATATAAATTCACTCTCCTTCAAGTCCTCTCAACACATGGTCTATACCTTCTCTTATGACACAAAGCTTTTGTACTTGTCTCACCCCTTCCCACATTTTTCTACATTGCAAATTCTTGCAGACAAAGGTTTTCTCATATTCATCTTTAGATTTCTTCTGCCTGGCATATAAAAGGCAGTCAGTAACAATTGGTGGGAAAAAAAAAAGAATCAACGAACATACAAATGGCATGCAGAATCAGAGACTGAGTGCTTGTGAAAAATGGAAAAAGTGCTAATTGTACATATAAATATTGATACACTCAGATTCCCAACACAGACAGCATTTCCTCACAGAAACTCATCATACTGAATGTTGGGTTTAAAATCTAACACTGAATCAATCTATACTTAAGATTCAATATCACATAAACAATTCAAACTAAACACAAAATACAGCTTTTATCCCTGACACCACTCTACTCTATGTGAAGTTATTAAGTTACACTGTTAATATGAGCATTTGCAGTGTTTTGCTGCCAAGGGGAGAATGTGAGAAGAATCTGATTTCTATCTCTTCTTCTTTCATGATCAATCTCTTTACAAGGAAGTAAATGCTGCCGATCTTTGCTGCCAAAGCTTTTGTTCATGACTTCATGTTTGTTCCATCCATACTGTATGTTGTGAACCATGTTCAATACTTTGTTGACAGACCCTAAGTCTAAGGAATAATAAATGGTGCCAGAGATATGCCTCATACATCTATCTTTCCATTCTGTAATCCGCCCTCTAGAAGAGACTGGATACACACTTCCTGCACTGTCCACTTCTGTCAGTCTTTACCATTCTTGCCCAAATAAACTCCCATGTGTTAAGCACAGGACAGCCTATACAAGGCTGTTAGTTGGCTGCTAAATAATCTTAGACCAGGCATCTGTGCAGGGGTGAAAAATCATCTACCAGCTAGCTGGAACTACCTTGTCTTCACTGCATCTAGACCTAAATACATTTTCTAAATCGTTGTCTGTAAATCAGCTGTCCTCAGAGTTAAAAACTGCGTACACCTGAATGGCTCTGGAAGTAAGACTCAGGTCCCAATAACATCTAGACGGGGATCTACTCCTCTGCTCTTCACTCTGAAGACGCATTCTGAGAAAGAATCGTCCAGAGGTGAGTTTGGTGGAAACATGGGGACAAGAGAGTAAACTAGTGATGGTGACAGTAGCACAGAATCCAGACTGGCCAGGATGAAAACAACAGGCCTAGAAATGTCAAGTACAGAGAGTGCTGGATGGGAGGGATACTCTGGCCAGGCAGGAGAGAGAAAAGGAAAGAGACTTCTTTGTCCCATTTTGGACCACAATCATACTCCTGGTGGTTATGTTAGCTTCCACAATTCTCAGAATCTTAAGGAAAAGCTATATATAAGATTTACTTTGATGAAAAAAAGTTCTTACAACTTGAATCCACACAGAAATTAACTGCTGCACTTCCATTCTCGCCTGAGCTGACAGATCCAAGATGCGCTCCCGGTGCTCGTGGCTGGTGTAGGCAGAATCAGTGAAGTCCTCTGTACGCTCTAAGATGACGGCCAATGTTGCAGAAAGATTCTCTTTTGACTGAAAATAAAGATTGTCCTGAAGAGTTTCAATATTCATCTGAGAACAAAAAGGATATACATCCATTAGTCAATATTCTTACCTAACCAAATGGGCTAAAATTTCTAAGTGTCCTGGCAGACACTAGCAATTTCTTTCCCTGCTTGAGGGCTCAGACAGAAATACAGCTTCCAGTGATGACCATCTTCTCCACTAACCTAGTAGGATACATTGCTCAAGAGTCACTAGTGGCCATGCAGAGATTCATCCAATAGCTGTTAATAAAATATTTCTATGAGATCAGCAAAGCAAAGGCAGAAAGAATTATCATGTAGCAACCCATAGGAAAAAATGAACCAGCCTCCGGATAAAGGATTTGCATCTGAAAAAATGCCACAGCAACGTCCTGGAAAATGTTACTCCCAACTATGAATGTGTTGAGCCCAGGGGGAAGGGTGTGGAGGCTGCGGGGTATAGGAAGGACTGGAAAGGTACCAGGTGGGTTTTTTTGGTATTATTAATGTAAAATTACATGAACAACATTGCGGTTACTAGACTCCCCCTATTATCAAGTCCCCACCACATACCCCATTACAGTCACTGTCCATCAGGGTAGTAAGATGCTATAGAATCACTACTTGTCTTCTCTGTATTATACTGCCTTCCCCGTATCCTTCCCCTCCCGCCACTGTATTATATGTGCTAATTGTAATACCCCTTTTTCCCCCTTATCCCTCCCTTCCCACCCATCCTCCCCAGTCCCTTTCTCTTTGGTAACTGTTACTCCATTCTTCAGTTCTGTGAGTCTGCTGCTGTTTTGTTCCTTCAGTTTTTTCTTTGTTCTTATACTCCACAGATGAGTGAAATCATTTGATACTTGTCTTTCTCTGCCTGGCTTATTTCACTGAGCACAATACCCTCTAGCTCCATCCATGTTGGTGCAAATGGTAGGATTTGTTTTCTTCTTATGGCTGAATAATTTTCCATTGTGTATATGTACCATATCTTCTTTATCCATTCATCTACTGTTGGACACTTAGGTTGCTTCCCTTTCTTGGCTATTGTAAATAGTGCTAAGGTACCAGTTTTTCCCTCAATAATTCAGCAAAACTCTCCCCAACAGTACCTCTCTGACCTAAACATTCCCCAGGGGCCTGTAAAATCTTTCTGAAATTGCACCTCTAATTGGCTCCTCACACTTATAAAATTAAGCCAAAACTTCTATTGCATAGCAAAAAAATCCTCTAGGGCCTTTTTTAATCTATCATACTAAATCTATCTCACCCTCCAAGTTCCCAAACAACCTTTCTCTTCACTCATCCTGTGCTTAGAGTTCCCCAATGTGTAATGGACACATGTTCATTGGTGCAATCTTTCTCCTCTCAGCTTTCTAAATTACACTGAACTGCTTCAACCATGTTTAACCTCTAGTCCATGAAATACGTCAAAGAAACAACTTGGACCAAGAGGCAATACATGGTGATGATCATGATTGTAGTCACAGTGAGTGCGCTGATAAGGATAGCTTAAGCTTGATTAGCACTTTAAAGTCCTTTCAAAAATATTAATTTAAGTTAATCCTTACTTATAACCCATTTTAACATGACCCAGATTTGGGAAGGTCAAGAGGCCATAGAGGACTGATTGCATCCCCTTCTCCTCTTGGCCCAGGTTGTTTTCAATAATCACCCATCCTAGGTTGACAAGATTTTTTTTAAGCTTAGAAAGAACATGGGTAAAAGTGAGTTACAGAACTGACAATGAGGATCTGAGACTTTGAGAATTTAAACAGAATTACAACCTAAAAATCAGTCATGTTGACCACACACCATTTATGTTAAGGTTTTTTATTTTCCTTTTTGAAAGAACATACATCTATTTTTAAACAGCAACTTAGTAAACATTTTTTGTTTGCTTTTATTTGAAGTCTATTCATTTATATGGTTTCATAAGATCTGCCCATGTATTCGCAGTACCAAATGCAGTACACTCTCCAGTTTCTCTGTATAGATTAGACTCTTCACTGGAAAGAAGCTGAGACACCAAAAGGATAGCCCCTGATGGTGAGACTGAGCCTGCCACAGTTTGGATTTAAAACTGGGCAGTCTGACTCAGCACCTCCACCGTTTCAGGCAGAGCCTCTCATCAGGTGTCAGAGAGATGGTGATACTAGATAACCTCTAAGGGACCCAGTTTTCTCATCTGTGGAATGAGGGGCTTACACTAAGTGAGTTCCTAGGGCCCTCCTCAGACACCGCTAGCTTCACCATCTCTCTGACACCTGATGAGAGGCTCTGCCTGAAACGGTGGAGGTGCTGAGTCAGACTGCCCAGTTTCACATCCAAACTGTGGCACTTCCTCTCTGGCAAGTTATTTCATCTCTGTTTCTCAGTCTCCTGACAGTGTGATAACAATAGTTCTTGTGAGGATTTTACATATACATATTTAAGGCACTCAGGACGGGGCTCAGACAGGGGGCACAGAGGCAGTGCTCAATAAATGTTAGCATGTATTAGTGTTCCATTTAAAAGTGTAATCATCATTACTATTATTACAATTACTACTGTCTCAAAGTATCAACCCTATAGCACAGGGAGGAGCAGGAACACAAGCAGAAATGATATGCTGCCTGTCATCATCCATGGATGGTATGGCAATGATCAAAAGGCTGGGAAGAAAATGCCTTTCTAAACAGAGGACAGGAGGCTACAGCTAAACCATACAGCGAAACAGGGACAGAGTAGGTATTATGAACCAAGACCCATGTTTTCTGTATAAACCACAACAAGCCAAATGTCATTGAACATTAAGTTTGTACATAGTGGCATTGTTTTAAAGAGAAATATCTGTTTTTCTGTAGTACCTATTCTAAAATATTATACAAAAATATGGATACTACAAATCACGATGCACCTGTGAAATGGAAAGAAAGAATCAGAATATATTCTCTCTATTCTTACCTTGAATTCTTTAATTCCAGTAAAAATACTGACAGATGATGTATCAGTCTCTCCACTTGGTTTGTTGTCAGTCACAATTTCAATCACCTTATCCAATGCCACTTTCATTCGGTTGAATACGCCTTCTTTGTTTTTATGGGCTGATTCACAGTTGGGATGCCTGAGACATGTCTTCAAAACAATTGAAATTTTTTATTTTAAGATATGACCAGTATCATAATATACAAATTCTTACAGAGAACATGTCATGCTAATAAAAATGGTTCTTTACCAAAGTTTCCTGGGTCCCTGGCTCACCCAGCTGCTCTCCTCACTAAAAGTGGAAGCAGGGTGAGTAAAAAGTGATAGCAGGTTAAAGGAAAAAGGCAGAGTGCAAAACTTTATCTTTAGACTTAAGTTTACTTTAAAAAATCTGTATCTTCATCATAATTAAAACTATTTTAAAATGCTGCCTTACATGCGCAAGAACTAAAAAAGAATGAGGGAAAATGAATAGATGTTATATGACTGTTGGATACATCCTAGACTTTAAAAAAATGATGTGAATGAAAAACTACTCAAGGGCCTAGCTATGAACAGTGCCTTCCAAGTGGGCTCCAGTGAATTCTGGTTTTGGGGCCTCACTGATTCTAGCATAAAGTAAACACTCTGGGCAGAAAAGGTAATTCTGAACTTTCATTCGTTCATTCCTGAATTGTACAAGTTTGCCGATCAAGTGCTATTTGCAATTATAAGCGTCTGACTGACAATTTTGTTAAAAGTAGAATAAGGAATTAGAGGTATGAATTTACAGAGTAAACAAACTAACAGCTGACCTACTACTCCACTGTTACTTAACAGATTCTAACTTGCCTAGCTTTTTCTAGAGTATGTGTGCTGGCTCCCCAGTGAGACTGGTAAGACCTACAGGCAGCGACCAAGTGAATCAAGCCTTGATTCACAGCACCTAATACACCATCTTCTACTCAGCTGCTCAATTACAGCTGGCTTGTAGATTAATGGCTGTTTAGAAGTGGGGAAGGAAGTTAACATTCTTGCTAAAGAATAATTGAGATTTGATTATTATAGCCTATATTCCAATTTATCACTTTGATCTTTTTTGAAATGTAAAATATATAAATCAGTTGCACTTAATCAGGTTTTCTAATTAATTTACAGCACAGTAAGACAAAAATGTACTTACCTTTGAAGCTGTCAGAAGCATCATTGTACACTTTTCAAGAACTGCCCTAGCTGCTGCCATTTTTGCCTTTTTCTTTTCATCTTTTAAATCCTAAAAATGAAATAAAATCACTGGGCAGTCTAGGAATATGTAAAGAATCCAGTTTCTTGAAAATTCATTTACTCAGCAATTCTATAACATTGTTTAAAAGTGACAAAGTGAGGAAAAACCCCAAATTTTATAAAATGTCACTACTTCAGTTTAAATACATCAACACAACAGAATGGAAAGAAACAACTGCCCTTAATAAGAGTGGCAGAACCAGCAACTGAGGATGAGTGGAACGCTGCCACATGGCCTCCACTCTGATGACCTGCACACCTGATGCTCTCGTGCCTGTGTGCACACACTTTACTCCCAACCAGGAACAACTATCCTATGCTTTACTTAATTAAAAGTTACTTATTTATTGAGGACTTACAGGCTATTATTTCCTTCAGAGTAGATGCTCAGAAGTCAACTCTTTTAGGGACCATGTCTGATTAATCCCTTATAAATGCTTATTTATCTCAGTATGAGTTGTTTGTCCTAAACTTAACCAATGTTGCTCTGAAATGTTCTTAAGATGTTTCTTGGGTATATATTTTCCCCCAGTTATATTATGAACTCTGAAGCAGGCACTTTTTAAATTTTTTTCTTTTTTTTCTCTTCACAGAGCCCTTAATAGAATATGTGCTATTACACAGGGTACCCCATACTGCTTATCAAATCTAGGACCAAATACTCTCATAACGATTTAGTTATGACCACGTGAATCAGAGGTCAGAAAACATTTTCGACAAAAGGCCAGACGATAAATTTTCTAGGCTTTCTAGATCATACGGAACAACAACTTAATGCTGCCACTATAGTGTGAAGACTGCCCTAGATAATACATGAACAAATTAACATAGTTGTTTTCCAATAAAACTTTACTTATGGACACTTAAATTTGAATTACATAAAATTTTCACTTGTCACATCAGTCAGTCTTTTTTCATTTGTGAGTTGTGTGAAAGCCCTTTCTTATAAATAACAAACACCTAAAGTTTAAGAATGATTTGTTTTAGTAAATTAGGGTAGATTCAAAGTTATCCCTATAAGAGTATCACTCTCATTCATTTGCATCCCAATATGGCTTTCAGTAACAGGAAAAAAAGAAATGAAGTTAACATCTAGTACACAAGAAACTATGCATAACCCAAAAGTGAATTCAGGTCACAAAGTCACATCCCAAAGGACTGTGTCCTACATGTGACCATCATCCATATTGAGTATCTGTCAAAAATAAAGGTTGAGGTCACTTCTTAAATTTTTATCCAGTCCTATTGTCTTTAACATACTGGACAGGACTTTTTGCAAAATAACCTATGGGTCTGGTTGACAACACATCAAGTGTGTATGCCGTACATAATACTTGTAAACCATAGACAACAACTATACATTGTATGATGATAACAAATAATTGAAAAAGATGACATTTCACTCTGTTAGAGTGCTGGACCACAGGACAAAACAGAGGCCCCCATAAAACCCAGAGGGTCCAAGAGGCACTAAGTGAAGCACATGATCCAGCCTGCCACTTTCCAGGCTGACATTTTTCAATGCCAGCTACAACCAGGAAAGTTCATGCCCAATGAAATAGTCTACAGGACTATACCAAAGACAAGGCCAATTCTTATATATGTAACCTGCTAACAAGATGGACTCATGCACAAATACCCCAATAATGAAGAATCAATCCTAAAAATAATAGGATCTTCCACCTCCCTAAATTTAGGAGCTTATAATCTGAATTGGGGAGCAGACCTATAAAAGACTAATATCATGGTGTAGTTCGAAAACTACAGAATCTAAAATCAGACATAACTGAGTTCAATCTGCTGGAAGACTGATCTTGGGAAAGTTTATTATCCTCTGAGGTTCAGTTTCCTCATGTGTGAACCAGTAATAACAATACATACCTAATAGGGATGTTTTCAGAATTAAATGAGATCACGTATATTAAGTACCTAACACATAGCCAATGCAAATAAGTAATGGCTTGGGCTATTTCTATTAATATAATGCAGAATAATTACATAAAGACACAACAAAATAATATATAACAAGTTATAAAAAGAGTAATAGAGATATATAACAAAATACTTCTAAGAATATAAATGATTCAGTTTATTTGCCTGAGCCCTGGTAGGAGAGTCAAATGCAAAGTTTCACAAAAGAGGAAGCATTAGTGCTGGGCCTTAAAAACAAGCATGACCTTTCCCAGTGTATGTGGTGGGAACATATTTAACTGTTATATATTTGTATGGAAAAAAAAAAGTCATATAGATTTACTTACTTTATCCTGGCTTGTTTATAAAAGGCTTTCAACACCAGGATTACAGATTTAATATGCAAAGAAACTAACCCAAATGATCACAAAGATCACAACTCCATCCAAGGTGGAAAGTATATGTGTATTTGAAGATTTTAATATGTGGCAAATACATACATTTTGTCTATCCCCAGTAAGATGGGCAAACTCCACCATTTCATTTCCAAATTGACTGAATATTTGGACAAACTCTTGAAAGCTATTCACTTTCTCTAGTCTTTCCATAGTTGCAAGAACCTGCAAAACAGAATATTTTATTATCAGGTTTAGATGTGAGAAACTGAGATTTCAAGGCTGAATAGAGAGAGGAAAAAAGAATTTTAAATCCTGAGAGAGAGCTGAGAAGGCAAAGTCAGAGAAGTCAGAGGAGGAGGCACTAAAAGAAATAGCAGCAGATTCAAAGGTTAGGATCATCTAGGGAATGATTTGTTTTTACAAGAAGACTTGGCTTACTTAAAAAGTAAAAGAAATGACTAAATATATAAGAGAAGAGATCATTACATATAGCAAAGTCTGAAGAAGGTGGGAAAAGGCCAGACCTTGTCAAGTCTTCAGAGAACCAGGAAAGGAGTGAGGATAAAAGACAATATACAGAAGCTTTAAAGTTCAGTGAACCAGAACTGGGGGGACTCTATTCTTCTGAGGGAAGTGGAAGGAAGGTCATCGGCAGGGTGAGGAATGGAAAGGGAGGTTTGGAACTTTAAGTGCAAGGAAACAGTTTGGATAAGTCAGGAGCTGGCAAGAAGCTTTGGGCAGTCAGGGGTGAATAAGAAGCATGAACTTGTAGTAGAGCCAACAAACCATGTTATGTGTTTTTTGCCACTGGAAATAAAGTAAACAGATGTGAAACATTTTCAAATACTTTTCTCTAAAATAACAGTACTAGATTAGTTTTACTCAGACAAGTTAGGTAAAGAAAACACAGATATCCTGTGTTTACTTATTTTTAATGAGGCTATGATGGATGTTGGCATGTTAATCTGCCCTGACAGCTCAGGAAATCCAGGCAACCAACACAGATAAGGCAGATGACCACCACTGAACAGAAACTCCAACTGTCAAAGAGGTTTTTGAATTCCTCTAGCACTGCCTGATCTGTCCCTCTAATTTCTTCCTCTCTTTAAAATTACACTTTTTGATTCACTCAACACTCATCAGGTAGATTTGTCCTCAAATGCTATTGGGACAATCCCCTCCCTCCTCCTGCCTAGGAAATTATCCAGGGAAGGAAATGGCTGTACACACCCTGGCTCCAAGGATGAAGGAGGGGCATGACAGTTATCTGAGAGGCTGTAAGAGTTCTGAGCTAGAAGAGTTTAAAGATATATTCTAAGTTTTATGATGGTTCAGTAATATTTAGGGACTCCATTCAGAAAATTTGTAGTATGTATAATTGTAGTTTCAGATGACTGAATTTTTTCTTAAGCTTATAAATTATTACCCACTGACTTGGGGAAAAGAAAGGTAGAGAGGAATTCGTTGTTTTTATCATCCACATTTCTACTACACACATTGTTACAGTGATCAGCTTTTCTTCCCAAATCTGTACACAAGAAAAACTTTCACCAATAAGCCTCAACAAATAGATGATGTTTTCTAAGAAGAAACATTATTTGCATTCAAAAATGTAGTTCTAGTACACACATCACTTAGGACTTACAGGTCCAGAAGAAACGCCACTTTAAACTATAGGTCGAACTATAACCAATTAAAATAGACAACCATTGCCAAATTACTTGCAATTAACCTAAAAAACACTTCTTGAACAATCCCGAGAGTTGCAGTACAGAAACACGGGAATGACAAGTACCTTATTTCCAGATGTTGTTATCTGCTTGATGACTACTCGATCGGCCAGCAGCAGCACTCTTGTCACTGAAGAAAGAAGTAATCGTGCAGCCTTTATAACTCCTGATTTGTCTGTAAAAATTGTGACCTGGCCATCAGATTCTGGATAATTCAAGCTGCTTACATCTGTAAGTGCTGCAATTGTTTCTCCTAACAAGAAAGGCAAGGGGGAAAATGAAATTGGGAATAAGACAAACTTAAATTAAAATTCAGACTTTAATCTTAAAGGTCATGGGCTCAATGCACAGACACTGGCTTTGAAGTCTTATTTCTGGAACAAGAAACAGCTTCTTGATGAGCACAAGGATTATCATATAAAGCTTTCTGATGACAAAATAATGGCTCATCCTTAAGAACTACGAAAAAGTGACTGCCTTCACAAAGTTTGAAAAATATCATAACATTTGTTTCTGTATGGCACACTACATGACCTAAAAAGCCTCCTGCTCTACAAGACCAAATGTGAAGAATCCCAGGAACCAATAACCAGAAAAGAACCTAGAAGCAGAGCAGCAAGCATCTGCCAAGGCTTTGGCTAAGGGTGGAGAGGAAGAGGGGCAACGTAGGGGGTTACTCTCCATCTCCACAACCTGAAGGGGCTTGGGTTTTATGAATCATCCATAGACAAAGGGAAACAATAAGCAAGTTCACATGTTGATCAGCCTGGACTCTGGATGGGAAAACAAAAGAAAAGCATCTTTCCTGAGAACTCAAACCCCAGGCTGACCCTCAGGGCTTGCTGCTTGAATTTGTACTTCTTATGATGACCAGCACAAACCATTCTATCAAGTGAAATCCCAACCCTCTTGAATAAGTCTCTTCTTCACTCCTGCTATCCGAACCTTTTGATTTCTGAAATAGTAATTTCCCATCAATAAAACAAAAAATATTTGTTCTCCTCAAAAATGAAACCAGGGTGTAAGTTTTCCAAACCTTACTGTTTAACTTAAGATTTTAAAAATTAACTTTTGATCATCTTGTAATGTTCAAGATAATTTTTTACATTCTAAATAAATCTATATGAATAATGGATTTTCTCACAAAAGCCCTCTTCAATATTATTATTATCTCGTATACCCAATAATGTATCAGCCCATCTTCTGCCCAGATTAAGGATCTCGAGTGAAAGTATCTGAATTTTAATGGACAGACCACAGGGTATAACATAATGAAGTCAAGATTTTAGAAGTTCAGTTTGGTGGAAGCCTGTAAAATGGACTAGAAAGGATAGACTCAAAGACATGCTACTTATAAGGCAGCTATTTCAATTGTGGGTGTGAAGTAGTAAGGATCTTACTAGAATGGTACCACAGGAATATTAAATAGATGATTTGGAATATACTGAAGAAAGAAAATATAACATTAGTACCTGAACAGTGGTAAGAAGAAAAGGAAAAGTGGAAAAAAAAATGACTTCAAGGTGGGTGAATCAAAGTCACTCAAAGAAAATCAGAAGGGCATGAGAAGGGAGATGACAAATATAGCTTCAGACAATTAGAATTTGAAACACAGGAAAACTCAAAAGATAAGACACTAGATGTGAATTGGTTACATATCATGATAATAGCTGACACTCTACTAATAGATGATGTCTAGTGGCTCCCAATGATACCCACCCTCTGGTATTTACATCCTTGTATTGTCTCCTCCCACATCATACCAAGTATGACAGAAGGGATGGTATGTCACCTCCAGGATTAGGTTATTAAAGACACTGAGGTAGCTCTCCTGGTTGCTCTCTCTCTGAGGGAAGCCAGCTACCATTCTGTACAAATACGAACAATCAAGACAGGGAGCTGGGAAGCACGCCCTGCAGTCCAGTCATGCCTTCAGGTAACTAACTGAAGCCCTAGCAGACCTGTTGAGTACAACCTTCTGAGAGACACTGCCCCAGAACCAGCTGGTTACATCACTCAGCACCAAGTAACTAATAAAGAATTTATACAGCAAAATATACAGAGAAAAAAAGAGGTTAGAATTAAACCTTAATACACGCAGAAAAGGACAGGAGTTAAAAATACCAGTTTGCAATATGTGAAAGGATAAAAATGTTTCCTCTGTACCTCTGGAAAATGTTATTTTTTTCCTGTGGCTTCCAGTCATCAAGGATATTATATAGGAGCCTGCACATATGGCATTATTTAACCTTTTTTTTTTCTGAATAAACCACTGGCATGTAACTCATAAATATGTGGAATGGAAACATTTGGTTAGCTCCACCAACATGGTCAAACGCTTCCTCAATATTATAAAGTTGGTCAAAGTGCAGACTGTTCATAAATTAGTGTCCTAAAAAGTCACTCATCTTATAGCTTTAAACCTGTCATTTTTAACTTGCATATGTAACTAGTTAGTATTGTGTATTAATGCAAAAATCTGAAGTCAGTAAAATAATACATATTTATTGACCTCCCACATAAAATATAAAACTTGACCAGCATCCAAGTAAAAAGTAAAAACACGGTGAGGGTAGGCCAAATAGGTGGAGTCAAAAAGGTATAAACCACCAGTTATAAAAGAAATAAGTCATAGGGAGGTTATATACAGCATTGCGACTGTGTTTAATAATATTGTATTGCTAAGAGAATAAATCTTACAGAAGTCACAATAAAAAAATTTGTAACTATTTATGGTGATGGATGTTAACTAAACTTATTATGGTGATCATTTCCCAATACATACAAATATCAAATCGTTATGTTGTACATCTGAAACTAATACAACATTGTATGTCAATTATATTTTTTAAAAAGTAAGAACATGATGTAAGAGTTCAATACAAGGAAAGAAAAATAAAAAATAATTACAATACCATCAAATATCTATCAAGTACTTTCTATGTGCTAAATGCATACATGAATCATATCAAAACACCTCTATAAACACTAAAATTATCCCCATTATAGGAAGAACAAAGGAGGCCCAAAGACAGTAGAAGAAGGGACATAATAAAGATTAGAGCAGAAATAAATAAAACTGAGAAGAATAAAACAGTAGAAAGAATCAATGAAAGCAGGAGCTGGTTCTTCGAGAAAATAAACAAAACAGATAAACCCCTAGCCAGACTTTTCAAGAAAAAAAGAGAGTCTACACACATAAACAGAATCAGAAATGAGAAAGGAAAAATCACTATGGACACTACAGAAATACAAAGAATTATGAGAGAATACTATGAAAAAGTATATGGTAACAAACTGGATAACCTAGAAGAAATAGACAACTTTCTAGAAAAATACAACCTTCCAAGGCTAACCCAAGAAGAAACAGAAAATCTGAATAGACCAATTACAGGCAAAGAAATTGAATTGGTAATCAAAAAACTACCTAAGAACAAAATTCCTGGACCAGATGATTTCACTGCTGAATTTTACCAAACATTTAGTGACGACCTAATACCCATCCTCATTAAAGTTTTCCAAAAAGTAGAAGAGGAGGGAATACTCCCAAACTCACTCTATGAGGCCAACATCACTCTAATACCAAAACCAGGCAAAGACACCACAAAAAAAGAAAATTACAGACCAAATCCCTGATGAAAATAGATGCAAAAATACTCAACAAAATATTAGCAAACCAAATTCAAAAATACATTAAAAAGATCATCCATCATGATCAAGTGGGATTCATCCCAGGGATGGAAGGATGATACAACATTGGAAAATCCATCAACATCATCCACTACATCAACAAAAAGAAGAACAAAAACCACATGATCATCTCCATAGATGCTGAAAGAGCATTTGACAAAATTCAACATGCATTCATGATAAAAACTCTCAACAGAATGGGTATAGAGGGCAAGCACCTCAACATAATAAAGGCCATATATGACAAAACCACAGACAACATTATACTTAACAACAAGAAGTTGCAAGCTTTTCCTTTAAGATGGGGAACAAGACGAGGATGCCCACTCTCCTCACGTCTATTCAAAATAGTTCTGGTCCTAGTCACGGCAATCAGACAACACAAAGAAATAAAATGCATCCAGATTGGTAAGGAAGAAGTCAAACTGTCCCTGTTTGCAGATGACATGATATTGTACATAAAAAACCCTAAAGAATCCATGCCAAAACTACTAGATCTAACATCAGATTTCAGTAAAGTTGCAGGATACAAAATTAATAAACAGAAATCTGTTGCATTCTATACACTGATGGTGAACTAGGACAAAGAGATATCAGGAGAGCAATTCCATTCACAACTGCATCCAAAAGAATAAAATACCAAGGAAGTGAAAGACTTATACTGTGAAAACTACAAGACACTCATGAGAGAAATTAAAGAAGATACCAATAAATGGAAACACATCACATGCTCATGGATATGAAGAATTAATATTATCAAAATGGCCACCCTGCCTAAAGCAATCTACAGATTCAATGCAATCCCTATCAAAATACCAACAGCTTTTTTCAATGAACTAGAGCAAATAGTTCTAAAATTCATACGGAACCACAAAAGACCCCAAATAGCCAAAGCAATTCTGAGAAGGAAGAATAAAGCAGGGGGAATTATGATCCCTGACTTCAAGCTCTACTACAAAGCAACAGTTATCAAGAAAATTTGGTACTGGCATAAGAACAGACCCAGAGACCAATGGAACAGACTAGAGAACCCAGATATAAATCCAAGCATAAATGGTCAATTAATATACGATAAAGGAGCCATGGATATACATGGAAATGACAGCCTCTTCAACAGCTGGTGTTGGCAAAACTGGACAGCTACATGTAAGAGAATGAAACTGGATTATTGTCTAACCCCATACACAAAAGTAAACTCAAAATGGATCAAAGACCTGAATGTAAGTCATGAAACCATAAAACTCTTAGAAAAAAATATAGGCAAAAATCTCTTGGACATAAACATGAGCAACTTCTTCATGAACATATCTCCCAGGCAAGGGAAACAAAAGCAAAAATGAACAAGTGGGACTATATCAAGCTGAAAAGCTTCTGTACAGCAAAGGACACCATCAGTAGAACAAAAAGACATCCTACAGTATGGGAGAATATATTCATAAAAAACGTATCTGATAAAGGGTTGACATCCAAAATATATAAAGAGCTCATGCACCTCAACAAACAAAAAGCAAATAAGCCGATTAAAAAATGGGCAGAGAATCTGAACAGACACTTCTCCAAAGAAGAAATTCAGATGGCCAACAGGCACATGAAAAGATGCTCCACATCGCTAATCATCAGAGAAATGCAAATTAAAACCACAATGAGATATCACCTCACACCAGTAAGGATGGCCAACATCCAAAACACAAACAACAACAAATGTTGGCAAGGATGTGGAGAAAGGGGAACCCTCCTACACTGCTGGAGGGAATGTAAATTAGTTCAACCATTGTGGAAAACACTATGGACGTTCCTCAAAAAACTCAAAATAGAAATACCATTTGACCCAGGAATCCCACTCCTAGGAATTTACCCTAACAATGCAGCAGTCCAGTTTGAAAAAGACATATGCACCCCTATGTTTATCGCAGCACTATTTACAATAGCCAAGAAATGGAAGCAACCTAAGTGTCCATCAGTAGATGAATGGATAAAGAAGATGTGGTATATATACACAATGGAATATTATTCAGCCATAAGAAGAAACAAATCCAGACATTTGCAACAACATGGATGGAGCTAGAAGGTATTATGCTCAGTGAAATAAGCCAAGTGGAAAAAGACAAGTATCAATGATTTCACTCATATGTGGAATATAAGAACAAAGAAAAAAAAACTGAAGGAACACAACAGCAGCAGACTCACAGAACCCAAGAATGCACTAACAGATACCAAAGGGAAAGGGACTGGGGAGAATGGGTGAGAAGGGAGGGACAAGGGGGAAAAAGGGGCATTACGATTAGCAGACATAATGTGGGAGGGGGGCACGGGGAGGGTTATACAACTCAGAGAAGACAAGTAGTGATTCTATAGCATCTCAATACGCTGATGGACAGTGACTTTAATGGGGTATATGGGGGGGACTTGATGATATGGGAAGTCTAGTAACCATAATGTTGCACGTGTAATTGTAGATTAATGATACCAAAAAAAAATAAAAATGGGCAGAGGATCTGAACAGACACTTCTCCAAAGAAGAAATTCAGATGGCCAACAGTCTCATCAAAAGATGCTCCACATCACTAATCATCAGAGAAATACAAATTAAAACCACAGTAAGATATCACCTCACACCAGTTAGGATGGCCACCATCCAAAAGACAAACAACAACAAATGTAGGCGAGGATGTGGAGAAAGGGGAACCCTCCTACACTGCTGGTGGGAATGTAAATTAGTTCAACCATTGTGGAAAGCAGTATGGAGGTTCTTCAAAAAACTCAAAATAGAAATACTATTTGACCCAGGAATCACACTACTAGGAATTTACCCTAAGAATGCAGCAGTGCAGTTTGAAAAAGACATATGCACCCCTATGTTTATTGCAGCACTATTTACAATAGCCAAGAAATGGAAGCAACCTAAGTGTCCATCAGTAGATGAATGGATAAAGAAGATGTGGTACATATACACAATGGAATATTATTCAACCATAAGAAGAAAACAAATCCTACCATTTGCAACAACATGGATGGAGCTAGAGGGTATTAAGCTAGGCAGAGAAAGATAAGTATCAAATGATTTCACTCATCTGTGGGGTATAAGAACAAAGACAAAACTGAAGGAACAAAACAGCAGCAGACTCACAAAACCCAAGAATGGACTAACAGTTACCAAAGGGAAAGCGACTGGGGAAGATAGATAGGAAGGGAGGGATAAGGGGGAAAAAAGTGCTATTACAATTAGCACACATAATGTAGTGGGTGGCAGGGCTGTGGTACACGGGGAAGGCAGTATAACACAGAGAAGACAAGTAGTGATTCTATAGCATCTTACTACGGTGATGGACAGTGACTATAATGGGGTATGTGTTGGGTATTTGATAATAGGGGGAGTCTAGTAACCATAATGTTGCTCATGTAATTGTACATTAATAATAGCAAAATTTTTTAAAATTATCCCCACTTTATAGATGAGAAAACTGAGGTTTAAATAGATTTAACAGCTTGTCCAATACCACACTGCTAGAAGAGTTAGGACTGAAATTCAGGCAGTATGACTCCAAAGCCCTAGTTTTTGTTTTTGTTTTTATCACTATTCTATATTATTTCCCTTAAATGAATATTAAATTTTACAGCAGAGAAATTGATTACTATGGGCTGAGTGAGCTATAAACATTTCAGGAATGATTTAAGTCTTAATCTGTGCATGTTAGAGAAAACAGAGCTTCCATATTACACAAATCCAGGAGGCCCCTGGATTTCTGGATTCATTCTCTTACCTGAGCAACTATAAGAGGCAGTTCTCAAGAAGGGAAAAGCCATTTCAAATGAGGAGACATGTGGAGCCCATAAAAACAGACATCAGATTTCCAAAAGCCTCCGGGATGGAGCTGCCTGGGCTTACAGTACTTGCAGAGCACACAATCCATGGGATGGTGGTAAATGTGCCATCCTCTTTTCTCACCCTACACTGGGCAGAGTGACATGCTACAGAGCCAATAAGATGAATAGGACTTGGGTTGCCCTTTCATTTAAAATCCCTACTCTTGCTTTAATTAAGAGTTGCTATAAGAAATAGTCATATGAAGAACGACATCTCTACATTTCCTGTTGAATTGTCCGTTGCATTATGTAATATGTGTTATATAAGCACACAGTAATTTAGTGCTGGGGGAAAAAGTGGCTCTCCCTTTGACAAGCTGTTTTCCTTCCTCTCAACAAACAATGAGAATTATATAACCCTTAATTTCCTACATTTCTGCCTTGCCTTAGAGGAAACACAAAGATAAATTCCATGCTTCATTAAAGCAACAACGTTGGCCAATGTTTCTAGTATGTTTATATTTTAATGGCCTTATAAAACATGTATTTTTTATTGTAAGCTATTTCACATCCTTTTTAACATGTAGGCAAAATATAAACTATGAACAGAATAAGGCCATCCCGCCTGCCCCACACAAAACCTATTCTCTATCCCAGTGAATAGCTAGAAACCAATAGTCAACTCAGAATCATCCCTTTCCTTTAATTAATAACCAAGTTCTAGCTATTCAAGCACCTTAATGAATATTCTGTTCACTCTTCCTGCTCTTTATATCCATCAGACACTGCCCTGTTTAGCCTGGTTTACTGGAAAAGCTTCCATATTAATCTCTCTGACATTAGTTTCAACTTCTCAATCAATCCTTTTGTTCATTCCTTCCATACTACCAAAAGATTTCTAACACAAAGCCGTCTTTTATCTGACTCAAAATTACTCCATCTATCATCTACAGATTAATCCTTAAGTCATTCATATAATACAAAGGACCATGTATGATCTGGTTGGCCTCCATATTTACTTGGCCTTATATCACCTACTCCCTTGACCCATGAAGACCCTCCAAACACACCTGCTCCTCCTTCAGAATTGCTCATCTCAGCAAATAGCACCATCATCTACTGCACGGTTCATATTCCAAACCTTCGAGTTACCCATAACCCTTCTTTCTGCTTCATCCCACATCCAAACTGTCAGTAAATCACATCAGCTCCACTTCAACAATATAACTGAATGTTATCACCTGGTCTAAGTCACCATTATCTATCACCTGAACCAACAGCCTCCTAACTGGTCTCTTTGGTTTCACCCTCATACCTCATAAAATCTATTCACCATACAGGAGCCACCAGTGGCCTTCTTAAAATATAAATGAGGTTATGCCATCACCCTGCACAAAACCTTCCACTAGCCCCCCATTACCCTTAGAACACAGTCCAAAATTCCTGTCTTTGCCTGGAAGGCCAACCTGTTTTCGCTCTTCTTGCCAGGAATGCCCTTCTGTCAGATATTCCCATAGCTGAGGACCTCATTTCACTGCAGTTTGGGCTCTAATGTTAGCTCCTTAGAAGTCTTCCCAACCCCCTCTCAGTAGTTCTTAACACTTTGACCCCTCAAAGGACATTTAGTAGTGTCTGGAGACACTTTTGGTTGTCAGAGTGGGGGAAGAGGAGATCCAGCACCTAATAGGTAGAAACAAGGGATTCTGCTCCACACTCTAAAATGCACAGGAGAGCCTCCACACTCAACAAAGAATTATCAACAAATAATTATCCAGCCCAAAATGTCAACAGCATCAAAGTTGGAAAACCCTGCCGTGTGTAAAATATACCTCCACTGGTCTCCTAGTCCTTACTTTGCCTTATTATTTCCTTCACGGAAAACTATCACTACATGACATTATATATGTTTATTCATTGTTTATGATCTTCTCACTAGAATGCAAGCTCCATGAGGGCAGATTTTGACTGATTTGTACACATCTATATCCTACGGCCTAGAAGAATGCTTGGTATATAGCCAGCACAAGTACATATTAACTGAAAACAATAAATGGATAAATGATACTTCAACAAAATTGAACTATCTGTATCCATCAAAACACCTCAGATTCTTTCCAGCTTCTGTGCCACTAGTTATAGAGAAGTGGGACATCAAGAAATTTGAAGACACTATGATTTGTCTGCTGTAGAGTACAGGAGGGTGCTAATTTTCACTTCCATTTCCTAGATGGTGACAAGTGGGCTAATATGCTCCTTAAGGGCACAGTCCCTGCCTCACATTCCTCTGATCTCTCCCACTTCAATGGCTGATGGCAAGGATGGAAGACTACTATTCCGTCAAGTGAAATAATTCAATGCTTCTGATTTAGGACTTGAGCCAAGGGAATTTCAACATTCCTGGAAGCTAATTCAGGCCTATAATGTCCTAGGCATCTGTAATGAGAGCTAAAGCACAGTGCACATCTTTACTGAGCCCAAAGCAACAAAATTGATACAATAGGCATCAATATTAATATCCACATACCTGCTTGTTTAGCTTCAATACAGGCAATATTTATTTCTTCTTTCAAATCCCAGTTTTCATTGGCTATAGCTTCCCCTACTTTAACAAATCTTCCAACTGCCAAGTTGACGGCTTGTCCTACACGCTGAATCGCTTGTAAAGTTTTATCAGACTTCTTGGTGTTATCTTTATGATTAATAAGTGTGGTGATCTAAAAAAAGAGACAGAAGTAACTTGCTTAAATTTTATTTCTTTTTTAAAGAGCTATATCACAAAGGCTAAGAAAATTAATGCCGGCATATCAGTCTAGCCTAATAAGCTAAACTGATAGCTTTAACACTTCAACCCAGAGACGACCAGAAAAGCATCCTGCATTCCTCCTCAGGACATGTTTCCATTGATAACAATTCCAAGTTTACCTGAGGGCAGTTATCTGGGGCATACAGTTCCAGAAGCTCTCCAGCTATTTCAACAAATCTTAAAGACAGGAGAAAAGTAGGAGTGGATGGATCATTATATCCACAGAATCCAGAGAACACCAAAGCACTTCCGGTCTCATTTCCTCTACTATGACATGAGCTGCTGTAAGAATAGTGGCATCCCACTTACAGCCCAGTGCAGTTCATAGGTTCTACAAAATAGTGTGTGCCGTATGTGTTTCCTGAAATAACTAGACACTTATAAAACACTGTAATCTATTTTGTTATAGACTCAAAGTAAATGAAATACCAAGAGTTTTAACTTGATTCCAAGCCCTGAAATAAAATATAAAAAGTGACAAGTTAAGCTGGTTGAAACAAATATAAATCTTCAAAAAGTCCTAGAAAATTAGCACATGAACTATACTGATGGATAAAAATATTTAAAGAATGTTACATGAAGAATGTAGATCCCAAATACTAGATGTCCACTGAGTATAAAATGAAATGATTCATATAAGTATATTTACAAAGACCAGAATAGAGAATTAAGAGAAGAGGCAGGGAATCACTCTTTGAGCAATATGTGCCAAGCACTTTATATGTTATGATGTTAGTAGTTTAGAATCAGGAAGGCCTGGGTTTGAGCCTTGTTTCTGCCATAGCTAAATGACCTAGGGAAATTTACCTAATCTCTCTAAATAAATTTCATCTATAATACTATTTTTCAATTTTGAATATATCCTAGATGCCAAGTCCTTAGGATGCATCAGTGAACGATACTAACACAATACTGCCCCCACTGGTTTACGGTCTATCAGAATAACAATAATTCAACCATTTGAGGTGAATTTGTTGCACACCTATCATATGCCAAATAAAAATCTAGGCAATGATGAAACAGCAATAAACAAGAAAGAAAATGCTCATATTTCCTTGGAGCTTACATTCCAGTGGGGGGAGGGGAGATACAATAATCACATAAATAGGTAAACAAGCAAAATTTAATATAAATGCAATGTAAAATATTAAAATAGGATAATGTGAAAGAAAGTATCTGTGTAGTTACCTGAGATTAGTTGATCTTCCTTCTATGTGGAAGTGATATTTAAGCTGGGATCTAAAGGGCATCAAGTAACCAGGCTGGCAAACATCAAGGAATAAAGCCATCAAGGAATAAAGCATTTTAGAGAGGAGAAAAATTGTTAAAAAAAAAAAAAGAAGAAGAGAAAAGGGGGTCAGGGGTCCCTTAAGAATGAGGGAAGGCCAAAAATGGTTTAAGAACAGTGGCCAAATGACAAGGATAAAACCTATAACTAATGGGTGGGCAGGGACCAGCCATGTAAGGCTTTGAATAGGAGTAAAGAGTGTATTTTATTCTAAGTGTGACAGGAAGCCACTGAAGGGTTTTTAAGTAGGAAAAGTGCTTTTAAAATGTGTCCACAAATTCTTTGTATTTTTCTTTTCAAGAGGTGGAACCTCATTTTTCTCCCCCTACATTTGTGATGAACTTAGTGACTGTGTTCTAATGAATAAAATTATGTGGAAACAATGACATATTCTGACAGTTGGCCACAAAACATATTGTGACTTCCATCTCACTCTCTCTGTCTGGGATCAAACATTGTGGAACAAAACTAGCTACTACATCATGGAAGATGTTCAAGCAACCCTATGGAGAGAACCATATGGTAAGAAACTGAGGCCTCAGACCAAAAGATAGTAAAGAACTGAGGCCTCCTGCCAAGAGTGGGCTGAGTGAACATGGGAACAGATTCTCCAGCCCCAGCCCAGCCTTCAGATTACTGTGGGCTCAGTCAACATCTTGATTTTAATCCCATGTGATATTTTAATGCAGAACCACCAGTAAGCCACTCCAGAAATCCTGACCCACAGAAACCATGAGATAAATGTTTATTATTTTAAGACACTAAATATGGGGTAATTTGTTATGCATCAATAGATAACTCATGCATCTAGCAACTTTCAAGTACGTAATACATTTTTGTTAACTATAGTCAGCATGCTGCTCATCAGATTCCTAGAACTTATTCATGTTATAACTGGAAACTTGTCCAATTCTTTGACCAACATCTCCCCATTACCCCCACCACCCAGCTCCTGACAATTACCATTCTATTCCTTGTTTCTATGAGTTCAGCATTCTCAGATTACACATGTAAGCGATGTCATACAGTACTTGCCTTTCTCTGACTGACTTCACTTAGCATAATGCCCTCAGTGTCTATCCATGGTGTCACTAATAGCAAGGTATTCTTCTTCTGCATGTCCGAATAATATTCCATTACAAATTTATACCACATGTTTTTTTAATCCATTCATCCGCAGAACAATCAGGTTTTTTCTATGCCTTAATACTACAATGAACATGGTAGTGCACATGGGTAATACTGTAGTTCTATTTTTAATGTTTTTTTTTTGTCTACATTTCTTTTTTTCTTTTCTTTTGGTATCGTTAATGTACAATTACTTGAAAAACATTATGGTTACTAGACCCCTTATTATCAAGTCCCCCCCACATACCCCATTACAGTCACTGTCCATCACCATAGTAGGATACTATGGAATCATTACTTGTCTTCTCTGTAAATACTGCCTTTCCCGTGTCCCCCCCACCCTGCTACATAATGTGTGCTAATCGTAAGGCCACTTTTATCCCCTTATCCCTCCCTTCCCACACGTTCTCCCCAGTCCATTTCCCTTTGGTAACTGTTAGTCCATTCTTGGGTTCTGTGAGTCGGCTGCTGTTTTGTTCCTTCAGTTTTTTCTTTGTTCTTATACTCCACAGATGAGTGAAATCATTTGATACTTGTCTTTCTCCACCTGGCTTATTTCACTGAGCAAAAGACCCTCTAGCTCCATCCATATTGTTGCAAATGGTAGGATTTGTTTTCTTCTTATGGCTGAATAATATTCCATTGTGTGTATATACCACATCTTCTTTATCCATTAATCTACTGATGGACACTTAGGTTGCTACCATTCCGTGGCTATTATAAACAGTGCTGCGATAAACATAGGGGTGCATATGTCTTTTTCAAACTGCACTGTTGCATTCTTTGGGTAAATTCCTAGGAGTGGAATTCCTGGGTCAAATGGTATTTCTATTTTTAGTTTTTAGAGGAACCTCCATACTGCTTTCCACAATGGTTGTACTAATTTACATTCACACCAGCAGTTAGGAGGGTTCCCCTTTCTCCACATCCTCGTCAACATTTGTTGTTGTTTGTCTTTTGGATGGCGGCCATCCTAACTGGTGTGAAGTGATATCTCATTGTGGTTTTAATTTGGATTTCTCTGATGATTAGCGATATAGAGCATCTTTTCATGCGCCTGTTGGCCATCTGAATTTCTTTTGTGGAGAACTGTCTGTTCAGCTCCTCTGCCCATTTTTTAATTGGCTTATTTGCTTTTCGTTTGTTGAGGTGCATGAGCTCTTTATAAATTTGGATGTCAACCCATATCAGATATGTCATTTATGAATATATTCCCCCATACTGTAGGATGTCTTTTTGTTCTACTGATGGTGTCCTTTGCTGTACAGAAGCTTTTTAGTTTGATGTAGTACCACTTGCTCATTTTTGCTTTTGTTTCCCATGCCCGGGGAAATATGTTCATGAAGAAGTTGCTCATGTTTATATCCAAGAGATTTTTGCCTATATTTTTTTCTAAGAGTTTTATGGTTTCATGACTTACATTCAGGTTCTTTGATCCATTTTCAGTTTACTTTTCTGTATGGGTTTAGAAAGTAATCCAGTTTCATTCTCTTACATGTAGCTGTCCAGTTTTGCCAACACCAGCTGTTGAAAAGGCTGTCATTTCCCCATTGTATATCCATGGCTCCTTTATTGTATATTAATTGACCATATATGCTTGGGTTTATATCTGGGCTCTCTAGTCTGTTCCACTGGTGTGTGGGTCTGTTCTTGTGCCAGTACCAAATTGTCTTGATTACTGTGGTTTTGTAGTAGAGCTTGAAGTCAGGAAGCGTAATTCCCCCTGCTTTATTCTTCCTTCTCAGGATTGCTTTGGCTATTCGGGGTCTTTTGTCATTCCATATGAATTTTAGAACTATTTGCTCTAGTTCATTGAAGAATGCTGTAGTGTTTTGATAGGGATTGCACTGAATCTGTAGATGGCTTTAGGCAGGAGGGCCATTTTGACAATATTAATTCTTCCTAGCCAAGAGCATGGGATGAATTTCCATTTATTAGTGTCCTCTTTAATTTCTCTCAAGAGTTTTCAGGGTATAGGTCTTTAACTTCCTTGCTTAGGTTTATTCCTAGGTATTTTATTCTTTTTGATGTGATTGTGAATGGAACTGTTTTTCCTGATTTCTCTTTCTGCTCGTTCATCGTTAGTGTATAGGAATGCAACAGATTTCTGTATATTACTTTTGTATCCTGCAACTTTGCTGAATTCACATATTAGATCTAGTAGTTTTGGAGTGGATTCTTTAGGGTTTTTTATGTACAATATCATATCATCTGCAAACAGGGACAGTTTGAGTTCTTCCTTGCCAATCTGGATGCCTTTTATTTCTTTGTGTTGTCTGATTGCCATGGTTAGGACCTCCAGAACTATGTTGAATGACAGTGGGTAGAGTGGGCATCCTTGTCTGGTTCCCAGTCTTAAAGGAAAAGCTTTCAGCTTCTCGCTGTTAAGTGTAATATTGGTTGTGGGTTTGTCATGTATGACCTTTATTATGTTGAGGTACTTGCCCTCTATACCCATTTTGTTGAGAGTTTTTATCATAAATGCATGTTGAATTTTGTCAAATGCTCTTTCAGCATCTATGGAGATGATCATGTGGTTTTTGTCCTTCTTTTTGTTGATGTAGTGAATGATGTTGATGGATTTTCGAATGTTGTACCATCCTTGTATCCCAGGGAAGAATCCCACTTGATCATGATGGATGACCTTTTTGATGTTTTTTTTAATTTGGTTTGCTAATATTTTGTTGAGTATTTTTGCATCTATGTTCATCAGGGATGTTGGTCTGTAATTTTCTTTTTTACTGATGTGTTTGCCTGGTTTTGGTATTAGAGTGATGTTGGTCTCGTAGAATAAATTTGGAAGTATTCCCTTCTCTTCTACGTTTTGGAAAACTTTAATGAGAATGGTATGGGTATTAGATCTTCACTAAATGTTTGATAAAATTCAGCAGTGAAACCATCTGCTCCAGGCATTTTGTTCTTAGGTAGTTTTTTGATTACTAATTCAATTTCTTTCTTTGCTGGTAATTGGTCTCTTCAGATTTTCTATTTCTTCCTGGGTCAGTCTTGGAAGGTTGTATTTGTCTAGAAAGTTGTCCATTTCTTCTAGGTTATCCAGTTGTTACCATATAATTTTTCATTGTATTCTCTCACAATTGTTTGTATTTCTGTGGTGTCCGTAGTGATTTTTCATTTCTCATTTCTGATTCTGTTTATGTGTGTAGACTCTCTTTTTTTCTTGATAAGTCTGGCTAGGGGTTTATCTATTTTGTTTATTTTCTTGAAGAACCAGCTCCTTCTTTCATTGATTCTTCCATTGTTTTATTCTTCTCAATTTTATTTATTTCTGCTCTAATCTTTATTATGTCCCTCCTTCTACTGACTTTGGGTCTCATTTGTTCTTCCTTTTCTAGTTTCATTAATTGTGAGTTTAGACTGTGCATTTGGGATTGTTATTCTTTCCTGAGGTAGGCCTGTACTGCAATATATTTCCCTCTTAGCACCGCCTTCACTGCATCCCACAGTTTTTGTGGTGTTGAATTATTGTTTTCATTTGTCTCCATATAGTACTTGATCTCTGTTTTTATTTGGTCATTGATCCATTGATTATTTAGGAGCATGGTATTAAGCGTCCATGTGTTTGTGGGCTTTTTGGTTTTCTTTGTGTAAGTTATTTCTAGTTTCATACCTTTGTGATCTGAGAAGCTGGTTGGAACAATTTCAATCTTTTTGAATTTACTGAAGTTCTTTTTGTGGCCTAGTATATGATCTATTCTTGAAAATGTTCCATGTGCACTTGAGAAGAATGTGTATTCTGTTGCTTTTGGATGGAGTGTTCTGTAGATGTCTGTTAGGTCCATGTGTTCTAATATTTAGTTCAGTGCCTTTGTCTCTTTACTTATTTTCTATCTGATTGATCTGTTCTTTGGAGTGAGTGGTGTGTTGAAGTCTCCTAAAATGAATGCATTGCATTCTATTTCCCCTTTTAATTCTGTTAGTATTTGTTTCACATATGTAGGTGATCCTGTGTTGGATGTATAGATATTTATAATAGTTACATCCTCTTGTTGGACTGACCCTTTTATCATTATGTAATGTCCTTCTTTGTCTCTTGTGACTTTCTTTGTTTTGAAGTCTATTTTGTCTGATACAAGTACTGCAACTCCTGCTTTTTTCTCCCTATTAATTGCATGAAATATCTTTTTCCATCCCTTTACTTTCAGTCTGTGTATGTCTTTGCGTTTGAAGTGCATCTCTTATAGGCAGCATATACATGGGTCTTGCTTTTTTATCCATTCTGTTACTCTGTGTCTTTTGATTGGTGCATTCAGTCCATTTACATTTAGGGTGATTATCGATAGGTATGTACTTATTGCCATTGCCGGCTTTAGGTTCATGAAGGTTACCAAAGGTTCAAAGGTAATTCCCTGACTATCTAACAGTCTAATTTAACTCACTTCGTATGCTATTACAAACACAACCTAAAGCTTTTTTTTTCCTCCTTTTTCTTCCTCCTCCATTCTTTGTATGTTATGAATCATATTGTATACTCTTTGTCTGTCCTTTGGGTGACATCTATTTACCTTAGGAATACGTCATCTATAGGAGTCCCTCCAAAATGCACTGTAGAGGTGGTTTGTGGGAGGTAAATTCTATCAGCTTTTGCTTATCTGAAAATTGTTTAATCCCTTTTTCAAATTTAAATGATAACCTTGTCTGGTAGAGTATTCTTGGTTCAAGGCCCTTCTGCTTCATTGTATTAAATATATCATGCCACTCCCTTCTGCCCTGTAAGGTTTCTGTTGAGAAGTCTGATGATAGCCTGTTGGGTTTTCCTTTGTATGTGATCTTTTTTCTCTCTCTAGCTGCTTTTAAACGTCTGTCTTTATCCTTGATCTTTGCCATTTTAATTATTATGTCTTGATGTGGTTTCCTTGGGTCCCTTGTGTTGGGAGATGTGTGCGCCTTCATGGCTTGAGGGACTATCTCCTTTCCCAGATTGGGGAAGTTTTCAGCAATTACTTCCTCAGTGACACTTTCTATATCCCTTTTTCTCTCTCTTCTTCTGGTACCCCCATAATGAGAATATTGTTGCATTTGGATTGGTCACACAGTTCTCTCAATATTCTTTCATTCTTAGAGATCCTTTTTTCTTTCTGTGCCTCAGCTTTGTATTCCTCTTCTCTAATTTCTATTCCATTTACCGTCTCTTATACTACATCTGATCTGCTTTAAATTCCCTCCATTGTATGTTGCATTTCAGATATGGAATTTCTTAATGATTGAATCTCCAACTTAAATTCGTTCCTGAGTTCTTGAATATTTTTCTGTACCTCCATAAGCATGTTTATAATTTTTATTTTGAACTCTCTTTCAGGAAGATTGGTGAGTTCAGTTTCATTTGGCCCTTTTTCTGGGGTTTGTGAGATTTTGGTCTGAACCATGTTCTTTTGAAGTTTCATATTTCTGTGTGGTGCCTACTAGTGCACCCAAGTTCCAGTGTCTGGAGCTGCTCAGCCCCTAGAGTGAGGTTAGGGGTCGTAGGGGAGTGGAGCTGGTGCCTGGGGGGAGGAAATATCTGTTTCTGATTCCCATGTGTGGTGCCTGTCTCCAGTGTCAGAGTCAGTGGGCCAAGCACACAGGTATAAGCCTCTGTGCTTTGCGTTTCTAGCTGTTGTAGGTGGGGCCTCCCTCTGGCTGGCCTGACGCCAGGACAGTGACTGCCATTTTCGAACTGGTGCTGGTAGGCTAGGAGGACGGTGCAACAGGCTGCGTGTCACAGTGGCGGGCCTCAGAGCTGAGTAGGCAGTCAGGGGGATGGAGCACCTGAAGCTCCTCAAAGTTCCCAACCAGCTTGGCAGAGCGCTCCCAGAAAACCTTGTCCAGCTGTCCCTTCTCCCATGCAGCATGCTCTGTGCAAACCCCACCCCTTCAGCAGCCCTCTCACTGCTAGGAAGCCTCTCATACTGCCTGTATTTCCTCTGACACAGAGCGGCTGGACGTGGATCCCCTCCTCCGCAAATGGCTGTAATGTCAGCCTCTTAAGCACTCTGCCTTTTCAAGCTCCCCAACATCCAGAGCACTACACAATATACGCTTCTACTCACAAAGCAGATCTCCAGGGCTAGGTGTTCAGCATTCCCAAGCTTTCACCCCCTCCTGGCTCTGTTTCTCTTCCTCCTGCTGGTGAGCTGGGTGGGAGAAGGGCTTGGGTCCCACTGGATCAAGGCTTTCGTACGTTACTCTGTTTCTTGAGGTATGCTCTGTTCGTGAGGTCTGTAGGCAGTCTAGTTCAGCCTTCTTTCTTGTTGCTGTTTTAGGGTTAGTTGTATTAATTAACTATATTTTTGTACTGTTTGTGGTTTTGGGAGTAGTTCTCCATTTCCCCTCTCACACCGCCATCTTGAATCTCCTATCCTATTTTTAATTTTTTGAGGAAAACCCATATCATTTTCCATAGTGGATTTAACAGTTCACATTCCTACCAACAGTGCACAAGGGCACCACATCCTTACCAACATGTATTATCACATCTTTTTGATATCAGTCAATTCTAACAAGTGTAAGGTGATATCTCATTGTGGTTTTGATTTGCATTTCCCTGATGATTAGTTATGTGAATCATCTTTTCTTACATCTGTTGGCCATTTGTATGTATGTCTTCTTTGGAAAATGTCTACGCAGTTGCTCTGCTCATTTTTAAATCAGATTATTTGTTGTTGGCTTCTTGTTTTTGGATTTTGCTATTGAGTTTCATGAGTTCCTTATATATTTGGATATTAACCTCTTATCTGACATACGGTTTGAGAATGTTTTCTCCCATTCTGTAGATGGACTTTTTATTTTGTTTCTTTTGCAGTACAGAAGCTGTTTAGTTTGACATAGTCCCACTGTCTATTTTTGCTTTTGTTATTTGTGCTTTTGGTGTCATATTGAAAAACCATTGCCAAGACCAATGTCAGGGAGGTTTTCCCGTGTTTTCTTCTGGGACTTTTACATTTTCACATCTTAGATTTAAATCTTTAATGCATTTCAAGCTAATTTTTGTGAATGGTATAAGAAAGTGGTCCAATTTCATTCTCTTGTATATGATTATCCAGTTTTCCCAACACTGTGTATTGAAGAAATTATCCTTTTCCCATTGAGTATTTTTGGCCCGTTTGTCAAATATACTGAATATGTGTGTTTAATTGTGGGCTCTGAATTGTGTTCCATTGGATTGTATGTCTATTTTTATGCCAGTACCATAATGTTTAATTACTATAGCTGCAGTATAACTTGAAATCAGGAAGTGTGATGCCTGTGCCTTTGTTCTTCTTCCTCAGGATTGCTTTAGCTAGCTGGGTGTCTTTTGTGCTTCCATGCAAATTTTTCGATTTTTTTCTTTTTCTGTGAAAAATGACATTAGAACTTTGAGAGAAATTTAATTGACTCTATAGATGGCTTTGGGTAGTATGAACACTTTAATATTAATTCTTCTGATCCATGAACACAGGATTTATTTCCATTTATTTGTGTTTTTTTCAGTTACTTTCATCAGAGTTTTCAGTGCACAGATCTTTCACCACATTGGTTAAATTTATTCTTAAGTATTTTATTGTTTTTGATGCTATTGTGAGATTTATTTTTTCAACTATTTTATTGTTAGCAAACAGAAATACCACTGATCTCTGCATGTTGATATTTTTATCTTGCAACTTTACTGAATTCATGTATTACTTCTAATAGTTTTTTCGTGGAGTCTCTAGGTTTTTCTATATATAAGACCATTCATTTGCAAATAGACAACTTTACTTCTTCCTTTCCAACTCAGATGTCTTTTATTCCTTTTTCTTGCCTGATTTCTCTGGGTACGACTTCAAGTAGTATGTTGAATAGGAGTGGTGAGGAAGGGCACCCTTGTCTTGTTCCTGATCTTAAAGGAAAAGTTTTCAGCCTTTCACTGTTGAGGATGATGCTCACTGTGGGCTTGTCATATATGGTATTTGTTATGTTGAGGTATATTCTTTCTTTCTTTCTTTTTTTCGGTAGAATGGTGCTCTTTGTTTTTTTTTTAAGGTATCATTGATATACAATCTTATGAAGGTTTCATATGAGAAACATTGTGGTTACTACATTCACCCATATTATCAACTCCCCCCCACATACCCCATTACAGTCACTGTCCACCAGCACAGTAAGATGCTATAGAATCACTACTTGTCTTCTCTGTGCTATACTGCCTTCCCTGTGACCTCCCTACATTATGTGTGCTAATCATAATGCTCCTTAATCCCCTTCTCTCTCCTTCCCCATCTTTCCTCCCCACCCCTTTTCCTTGGGTAACTGCTATTCACTTCTTGGAGTCTGTGAGTCTGCTGCTCTTTTATTCCTTCACTTTTGCTTTGTTGTTACACTCCATAAATGAGGGAAATCATTTGGTACTTGTCTTTCTCTGCCTGGCTTATTACACTGAGCATAATACCCTCTAGCTCCATCCGTGTTGTTGCAAATGGTAGGATTTGTTTTCTTCTTATGAATGAATAATATTCCACTGTGTACATGTACCACATTTTCTTTATCCATTCATCTACTGATGGACACTTAGGTTGCTTCCATTTCTTGGCTATTGTAAATAGTGCTGCAATAAACATAGGGGTGCATGTGTCTTTTTCAAACTGGGCTGCTGCATTCTTAGGGTAAATTCCTAGGAGTGGAATTCCTGGGTCAAATGGTATTTCTATTTTGAGTTTTTTGAGAAACCTCCATACTGCTTTCCACAATGGTTGAACTAATTTACATTCCCACCAAAAGTATAGGAGGGTTCCCCTTTCTCAGCATCCTCGCCAGTTGTTGTTCCTTGTCTTTTGGATGTTGGCCATCCTAACTCGTGTGAGGTGATACCTCATTGTGGTTTTAATTTGCATTTCCCTGATGATTAGTGATGGAGGTATATTCTTTCTATACTCAAATTTGTTGAGAGTTTTTATCACGAATTCTGTCAAAGTTTTTTCTGCATTTATTGTAATAATTGTACAATTTTTGTGTTTCATTTTATTAATATGGTGCATTCACATTTATTGACTTGCATGTGTCAAACCATCCTTGCATCCCAGGGATAAATCTCACTTAATCATGGTGTATGATCCTTTTAATATGCTATTTAATATGGTTTAATTTGTTGAAAATTTTTGCATCTATATTCATCAGGGATATTGGTCTGTAGTTTTCTTTCCTTGTAGTGTCCTTATCTGACTTTGGGTAATGCTGACAGAGGCCATACTTTTAAATACAACTCCATAATGCCTCACAAAATCCCAATGAAATAGGTACTGATAGATCCCCATTTTACAAGTGAGGAAACTGGACATCAAGAAGAGTAAGGAAATTGTACACCAAAGAGAATAGGAGAATTAAGATTTAAATCCAGATTCTGACTTCAGAGTCTAGCCTCTTAACCACTTAGCCATACTGCCTTCTCTGTCTTATACCGTTGAAAAGCAGATTAAATGAATTGAGGCAAGCATTGTTTAACATAGTACCCAGTTTATAAGCATTTTAAGGTATATGACAATTAGTTCTCTTATCTAATCATTAGGTTTTATTAAGAATAAGAAAACTGAAGCTGAGTGAATAAGTACTTGGCGCACACAGCTAAGAAATGACCTAGTTTAGAATTTGAACCCAAGTTTTTCTGACATCAAAGCCTACCCAGTACTCTTTTCTTCAGTAGATGTTTTTTGTTTGTTTGTTTTTGGAGGGAGAACACTTTCTTAAAAATAAAATATTACCTAAAAGCCCATTAGGTAAGTACATCAAAGAAGAATTGTCATGGCTGATTTTAAGGATGACTATGGATCATAGAACTGAGAAGCAGAGAAACAAATATGAATCCTATTAGTACCAGTTTAGTCCTCCTCTACACCTGATAGAATTCTTAGTACCAACTACAAAACAAAGGACTTGACCACTACTGATTATCCCAAACAACCACTCTGGAAGAGACTCTGGAGTGAAAAGTAGTTTTAAATTGGGCTTATTAAATCCTTTATTTACATAAATTTTAAAATTTTCAGTTATAAAGAAAAGATCTGCAATTAGGCTAAAATACCAACTATTTTTCAGTTCTGAAATACACACTTTATTTTCACTATAGCATCCTCCCCAGCGCATAATTAGGTGTGGCTTTCTTCCTCTTACTCAAAGCAGTCCTCAAAATGTTTTAATCCAAATACGTGTATGCACTTAAAACTGACATTTAGTGGAACCAAGTCAATTTATAAAATTCCTCATTAAAAGGTCTACTTATGTCCTAAAAACTATTTTCTAACTTTTTTCAGGGGAGTTTCAAAAAGTTATACATGTCAATTGTTAAAAAAAAAATATATATATATATATATATATATATAGGAAATAGAGCAAAGCCGAGCAAAATTAAAATCACCCACACACTACCCCATGAGCATTTTGACGTCTTTTCAGTCTTGTTTTAAACATATACATAAACAGTCTTACAAAATTGAAACCAAACTTTGATTTCCTTATCATGTGCCAAAAATAAGACTAATTAACATTTAACATTAAGCAAAACAGTAGTAGGCACTATGTTTTACATGTATTAATTTATTTAATGCTTACATCTCTATAAGGTGGATACTATTTTTACCCTCATTTTACATAAAGAACCTGAAATTTGAAGAGGTTAAGAATTTGCCCAAGGTCACAAAGCCAATAAATTGCCTACATTCATAGCCACTACGCTGCCGCTTTCCTCCCAAATTTATGTTAAGGATCAAGAGAAAGACAACTGGTGAAAGTGCCTTGTAATTATAACATGCCAAATAAAATTTTAGCTGTTATTCTGCAAAAATAGGGGACATATTAAATTGGGAGTCACAACCTGGAATTGCCCTGACACCTGTCTACAGAACATCTGAATGAACTGAAAAGCGGGCAGAGAAGGCAACCCCTGGGGAAGAAAGAGAATCTGACATACTGAAGAACTCTGCTGTGGAATAAAAGAACTAGGGCTTACTTGATACCTTCTAACAAAGGATGTGAAGAAGTATCAATCACCAACAAAGTATGTTCTAGCAGTTAAGAGCATGACTCTGGCTTCACTTTGCTTGGGTCTGAATTCTGGCTCTGTCATGTGACTATGTGGCAAGTTATCCAATCTTTCTGTGACTCAGTGTTCTTACCTGTAAAAACAGAATAATAGACCCATCTCACAAGGTTGTTGTGGGGAAATAAATTGGTAAATATAAATAAAGTACTTAGTGTAGTGTCTGGTATATAGTAAACAATTTACATTTCTTCATTCTCTGGTCCTTCCTTGTGTGTAATGTTAATCTTATTTTCTAGAATAACTGATAATAATCTCTTGATTAAATGGATTTTCTTAATTTACTTACTTATTTTGTGGGGATGAAAGAAAGCAAGTGAAGACCAAGAAGAAAAAAAAAATGGCAGTAGCCCAGGTAAAAGAACAAAGCATTAATTCCCTGGGACTTAAAAAGTAACAGCCTGCCTGGGACAGAGAAGTTCATCTCTGGGCTTAACTCGCTCATTAGTAAAGTCTCAAAATTATTAGATTAAAAAAATCAGCTAATTAGATACAGAAATTAATATGGAAGAAAACACACCAAATCATGGGAGGTGCTTGAAAAAAGCAGAAAAAAGGGCACTTTTACTTACTTTGTACACCACTTATGTGTTTTATCTTTGCGATTAAAAATACACATATATTTACATACACAAATTAGTGAAAGAAGTTCTTGTATATATCCCATTCATCCCCAATTTAGTGGGAGAAGTATCCTGAAAAGCTCCAAGAACAATGCATAAAAATGGGAAGATGAGGTGAGCTACCTTAGAAATTTAAAGGGCCTGTACAGTGGTGAATTAAATCTATCAGAGACAGGAAAAGACTAGTGGGTGGTAGAATAACATTCCACACTAGGGTGGAGCTATGTGGCAGATATCCTTCTTCCCTTCCTTGGATAAAACATTACAAGACCAGGAGTAGGAGTTTTGACGGGAAGAATAAAGTGATTATTAAAAAATGTGGGGAGTTGCGCTGCAGGTGCTCTAAGGTGCAACCAGGTGGGGCTAAGTTGGGACTTAGCCCAGGGCTTTAAAAAAAAATTATCTGAATTACAAAATAAATAACAAATGAGTGTATATAACATATATACATACAGTTTAAAGAAAAGAAAGGCAGGTACATGTACCTATAACAAACTGAAGAGAACATTATCAATACCACTGACATCCTATGTGCCCTGTGTGCCCTTTGTTTTCTACATCACCCCCTTCCCTCTCACTACTATTCTGATTTTGTGCTCATCACTCCCTTAATATAACTACTTCACATATGCTTTATCCCTAAAGGGTATATGGTTTCACTTTGCCCGCTTTGGAACCTTTAATTTTTTTTCACTCAACATAATGGGTTTGAGATTCACCCATATTGATAATTATGGCTGTGGGTCATTTATTTCACTGCTGCATAGTATCTCATTGTGTGAAAACAGCACAGTTTATTTAAACATCCTACTGTTAAATGATATGTTTCCAGTTTGGAGCCATTAGAAGTAAAAAGATTATGAATATTCCAATCCATGTCTCTTAACACACAGGCATGACTTTCTCTAGAGGTATGGATTGAGGAGTGGAATGGCTGGGCCATAGGTAATACCCACCTACAACTCCAATAGATTACATCAAACTGTTTTCCAAATGGTTATACTACTGACATTCCCATCAGCACCACACGCCTCACCAACACTCGTTAGCACTGTGGTTTCAATGTGTGCCCACTGATTTCTGGTGAAATTGAACATCTTTACGAATACCATTTAGCCATCTCCTCTGCTGCAAGATGACTATTTGTTTTACCAATTTTATATGTAATCTTTTTATCTTTGATTCACTGGGGTCCTTTATTTATTCTGGGTACTACCAATCATTTGTTGATTTGTGTTGCAATCATCTTCTCCCACTTTATGGCTTATCCTTTCAATTTTGATAAACAGGTTCTTCATTTTAATGGAATCAAATTAATCAATCTTTACTTAGAGTTTGTACTTTGGGTATATTAAAAAATCCTTCCCCACCATAATCGAAGGGTGGTGGTGAAGGTATTGCCCTGTATTTTTTTCCTAAAAGTGCTAAAAGTTTTTACTTTCCTATCAATGTCTTCAATCCATCTGGAATTGATTTTTGTATATGGTGTGAAACAAGCATCTAGTTTAATGTGTTTATATTAGATAACCAAGTGTCCTAGCCTCAGTTTTTAAAAAGTTCTTCCTTTCTTCACTGACCAGCATTGTCAATTCTGTGATTTATCAAGTTTCCATGTATGTGTGGATGTGTACTCTATCCTATTGCACCGGTGTATTTGTTCATCTCTGTTCTTATATCCACGTTGTCTTAATTACTGTAGCTTTATACTAAGTCTTGAGATCTGGTGAGCAAGTCCATCCAGCTTGTTTCTCTTCTGGCTATTCTTGGCTCTTCGCTCTTTCATATAAATGTTAGAGTTACTCATCAAATTCTTCTAAAAAATCCTTATTGAAATTTTCACTGGAATTGCATTACATTTATAGATTAATAGGGAAAATTGGTATGTTTATAATATCAAGCCAATATAGTCTTCTCAAGCCAATATGTACTTCTCTCCCATTTATTTAGATCTACTTTGGCTTTCAATAAAATTTTCTAAAATTTCTCCATTAAATTTGGCATCTCTTTTGCTATACATACATCTACTCCTAGGAACTTTATTTTTTGCTATCATTTTATTCTAACTGGCATTTTTTTTAGAATTACTTTTTTGTTATTAATGTACAGAAATGCAGTTGATTTTTAGTATCCTACATTTAGTAAGTGAACTTACTAAACCTCCTAATTTTTATAATTAATTGTAGACTTAAGTTTCCTACGTAGGTAATTATATCACAATGAGAGTTTTGATTTTTCCTTTCCTTTCTTTGTATCTTTCACTTCTCCTTGTTTTGTTGCACTGGTTAGAATTTTCAGTACAGCACTGAATAAAAGCTATGATAGTAGGCATCCCTGCTCTTGTTTCTGGTTTTAAAGAAAAAGTTTGTTTCAAATTTGACTCATTGCTATAAGTTAATTGTAGGTTTTCTATTGGTACTCTACCAGGTTAAGGAAGTTTTATTCTATTATTGGTTTGCTAAGTGATTTTTATCATAATTAAAAGTTATATTGAATGCTTTTCCTGCATCTACTGATAAGAACATATATCTTTTCTAATATGTGAATGCAGAAAATTACATACATTTTTGCAATACTGACTCAATATTGCATTCTTAAATTCAGTAACCCCAGAACTTTTGTGGGGGCATTATCAATATTTTATATATTGATTTTGGTCCCTATTTCATGGGTTAAATTTTAAAACTCTAAATATATGATATCCTCAAGGAAAATAACTTAAATACAACTTTGTATATGTCATTCAATACATAGAACCAATTTTTCCAAGATTACAAATGTTTATCAACCTCAATGACTCAAAATACCATAACAGAACTTTTTACTTGGAGAGTCAGAAGAGGTCAGATGATACCAGAGTAGAAACTATCTTAAAACTCACTAAGTTGCACAATGCTAGTCCTACTCGTTCACCTCAAAACCCTATCTCCTCTCTGGCATAGTTCCTGACTCATCCATGCCTTCTCTGACCTCTTAAATCATTTACTATTGATGATGTTTATTTGACACTTGGCATGTACTATTCTGTATGTGTCCTGTCTTCCAACTAGAATACAAGTCCCTCAAAGAGCAGCAAAAGCACACAACAAATGCTTGCTTAAAGTATTCTTGTGGATAAGATGGTGAAACATGAGTTGGATAATAATGCAGCAACATTAGAAAATGGGTCTCCTGGAAATGCATTTTCTAGAAACCTTCAGTTTTAATCTCTTAATACTCCTTGAAACTTAAAAATCATTCTAAAATGTATTCTGTATTTTTTCCTGATTTGTTAACAGTATTTTGGCCTGTTTTAAACATTTCTAGATTTTAAGCAAATTTCTTTTTTTGTTGAGTACAGTCAATCAGTTATGGTATTGTGCCAAATATATAGCTGTGGATATATAATGGGTGGGATGCAGAACTTCAGCTATGGCTCTGAATTAGTCTGTAACAGGGAAGAAAAAAAAGCTGTTATTTTCCCCCTACTGCATTGACTTCTAATTCCCTCTCAGTAGCTCTTCACAGGTTTCCTCCTCCACTCTCTTACTCTCTCCACCCTTTTATCCCAGAATTAAACAGTGCAGAGCTGTAGGACTGATACATTTTTAGGACTGATACTGTGAAAAGTCACTATTTCTCCAGATTGTAACAACCTTCCAGTTTGTTTTTCCATTGTGATCTCTCTTTTCTGTACCTACTACTAGCTGACCTCATCACTGCTTTCTAATCTTTAGACAGAATGCAGCATATGCCTCTGGAGCCAAGACACCTGGGTTCAAATCCCAGTTTGACATTTAGAGCCAGAAGTCCCATGACAAGTTACTCAACTTTACTATACCTGAGTTTTCCTCATCCATATAATGAGAGTAAATATGTATCTCCTCATATGGTTGTTACAAGAATTAAATGAGTTAATATTTATAAAGTGCTTAGAACATGACCTAGCACTTAGTAAGCATCATATACACATTGTTAAATAAATGGATAAAATACTGTCAACTTCAACTCCACCACTCTCTCTCTCTCTTAAAACTACTCCAGTATTTTTTCATTTTGGGGGTGTGGTTATACTGGTGGTGATGGTAATGGTATTCTTTTGGAGGAAAGGGGCACTGCAGACACTCTAACTGATCCTACCACCACTTCCCACTGATCAGTGTCAACAGACAGGAAGGGAAGGTGGGGAGAAGGTCCAGCGCATTTACTCATTGTTCTGTTAGCTAGGCAAGAATGAGCACAGGTGAAGAAAATGTAACTATTTAATCAGCATTACAGCAATGGAGGGCCATGCGTGACTGCTGTTTTCAAATATTTGCAGGGCTGGGATGGAGAACAGATAGCATATACAATTCTATGGAACAGCTACAGGCTCTCCACTGAACATGTTTAAGCAGGAGACTGGTAACCAGGTGTCAAGGATGCTCTAAGAAAGCATTTTTAATTCAGAGTCAGATAACCTTTAAGATTCCTTCTATGTCTAAAGTCTTGGCAATACTGGCATGAGTCATCAAGACCTTACCGTCTAGTTGTGAGTCACACATCGCCAAAGCGCTCCTAAAGGCACAGAATTCTTCACTCCCCACAGGGCTTGGCACAGGACAACAGATCTAAGTGAGGAATTCTAGCCCTCGGGCTACGGATAACTAGGCTCACAATAACAAAAACTTCTCTAAAACTAAGCGCGTCAGTTAGCTGAATGCAGACTTCTGTTAGGACCATTTTAGAAATAAAGCATTCATCCCAAAAGGGATTTGGCAAAAAGATGCGTATCCGGTTAACTATCAGTCCTGCACAACACTACCGGGGCCGGACAAAAGGCGACTGAAATGAGCAGGCAGGTGAAGGGGAAAGGGCAGGGTGGCCCGGGGTGAATGGGAGACGGTGAGCAGACGCACACGCCGGAGAAAGGGACAAAGGGCGCAGGGAGAGCACGCTGGACTCAGAGGCCGGCAGGAGTGCCCCTGCCAGAGTGGCCAACAGTTCGGACTGAGACTGGGGATGCAAACGCGTGCTCGCAGTGCGTTAAAGAGTGACAACGAGGAGGACCCCGTGGGGCCCCCGCGGGCGTCCTCTCTGCTTCCGAGGACCTAGGCTCGGCCTCCCACCCCGCGGAGGGACCTCGCTGGGTCAGGGGCCGTCGGAGCCTCAGGCGGGGGGGTCCTGTGCGACCGCGCACCTGCCAGTCGGGCGCTCGCGTCGGCACTAGGCTCACATCCTCGCAGCCTCCTCTGCCACTCAGCCCGCTCGGCCTCTCCGCCGCACCGCGGATGGTCCAGACTCCTGCCGCCTCCGCCGAGGCCCGTCCTCAAGCCTCGGACGGGCGGTCCAACACCGACGCCACAGACCCGGTGCCGAACGTGGGGCGCAGCTGCCTCCTGCCGGGCCCCGGCCGTGCGAGCGGCCGCCGCCATCTCGTGTCGCGGCCGGAGGGAGAAGAGGGGCAGCGCTGGGCGCTACTTTACCTGAGAAACCAGAGGGAGCAGCGTCTGCTCCACCGAGCGAGTTCTTATCTCGAGTCCCGAGTCGAAGGCGAAGCCCGACGGGCCGGAGCCGTGCGCTGCACAGGCGCCGCCAACGCCGGCGGGGCCCGGAGAGGCGGCCATCACCCTCGGCCCGTCGCGCAGCACAGAAACCACGCCACTGCGGGCCAGCCAGCCAGCCAGCCTGCCCGCCCGCCCGTGACCGCGGCTACAGCTCGACACCCGCGCCGCCCGAGGCCCCGCCCCCAGAAGGGCCCGCCCACCTAACGCCCCTGTCCCGCCCCCCGCGCTCCAGGCTTGTCCGCCCCGGCACCCCACCCGCTCCGCGGTCCCCACGCGGCCCCGCCCATCGCACGCCTCTGCTCCGCCCCCACGCGCTCCAGGCTAGTCCGCTCAGCAGTCCGGCCCCGCCACTGACCCGCCTCCGGTACCCGTTCCGCGTCGCGCCTCTCACTTCAGGCCACTTTCCTGTGAGTTCCAAGCAAGTCCCGCCCACTCTAAAACGGAGAAACAGATACCTGAGGGCCTCCCACGGCCACATGGCCTCCTATCAGGACAAGGATAACTGGCCCCGGCAAAGCTTCCCATTCTCCCGAAATCCCGCGACAATTTCTGGTGCTGAGATGGGTGAAACAAATTGGTAGAGAGGGTACAGAGTCCAGGCGGGTGGCTTCTACCCTGAGACGAATTCTACTGGTATGTTGTCTCTCCGGAGCTTCTCCAGTAGGTTCCATTTCCCCTCCCACCCTGCTTTTCTGTCTTTCTCACAATTTGAGCTGGACTGAAAATGAAGTATTTGATAATGCAATCGTTTAGGGAGTATCTGGGTACTTGGCAAGAAGACCGTCATTTCGCCTTCAAGGCTGTGTTCAACACTATTACTTTTTGAAAACTTCTTTTCAGAATTACTTTCCCCAAGTGCCTAGCACAGAGCAGTTTCTTAACAGGTGTTCATTGACTGCAAAGACTGGTGTTTATTTCTGACTAAACTTAAGGGTAAGGCTAAGAATTACAGAGCCCCGGCGTGATTTTGATGGGAAGGAGAGCCGAACACCCGTTTACCTTAGAGGTTCGGGGAGCATAGCCAAAAGGAGGTTGTCAGAAGCACACACCCTGTGAAGGGCTCCTAGGCTTAAGCAATTAAGCAATAGGTTTAAGCAATGAGAAGCATGAAGAAATAGTGAACTGGATTATCTGCCAAAAAGAAACTGATCAGAGTAGAAAAGAATCTGAGGCTGGCTAGTCCACCCTTAACACCTTTATCAGTACCATTTCTCCATCCATGTCAGATTGATAATATTCAGTGTAGGCACTGATGCCAAAGGATAAAGGCAAGATATAATAAGGCCTAAGAGACAAGAGGGAAGTATCTGTTGATTTTTGACTTCTCTAAAAATCAAAGTTCTCAACAGAAATATGACGAAGTTTACTACCTGATTCATTCAACACTCAGTTTTATTTCAAAATATATTTTACATTTACAAAGAAATTACATCAGTAGGTCGTCAAAGCAAGTTAAAGCTAAGAAACAGTATTTGTGTAATAACGAAGTATATTGTAATTTGAATACTCTTTTGCTTTCAATCCATCTCTACTTTGCCTGGGAATAAAAAGACAATATAACTCCAAAAGTTACCTAAGCAATTATAATTATATATCCAACCTTGGTTTCAAAATCAAATGGTATGTGAAATACACTCCAGTCACCTAAACAAGTGGCACTCAAAAACAAAAGTAAGGTCTCCTTTGGGATAACTATAATGAGAGTTACACTTTTGGGGTCACTGCAATAAACAAAGAAATAGTATTTGATAATAAGCCAAAATAGTACTTTAAGATTTGTTTCCATACCTTTCATTGTAAAATATAAAGCCAGAAGAAAAATAAGAAACCAGGTATGAAGTAATGAACTCTGGACTTGGAGTCAGAAGTTCTACAATGGAATTCTGGCTCCATCATTTTGTGGTATAAACTTAAGGGAAAATCACACACACACACAAAAACCCCTTTCTCAACCCCCAGTGCCTCATCTGGTAATACTTCACACTTGCCTATCTCACGGAGTTGTGATGAAAGCAGTCTGAAAACTATAAAGTGGCATACAAAAGCATTATTCAGATGCACTATCAATATATCACCACTGTATTTGCACATTAATTGATCCTTGAAAAACACAAATACTGATTTTACACACCACATAGGTGGAAAAGAATCTCTATACTTTACATACAGTTCTGAAAAGCAAATGTATTTTTTTTCTAGTATCTCACTAAACTTTGAGATTTATTATGGTTTACATGGTACCATGGTAATTGATATACCATTCAGAATTTCCATGAAGGATGTCTTCTCAAAGAGCTGTAAACTTACTTGAGAGAAATGTTTCCCAAAAGAGCCAGTAGTTCTTTGAGATGCTCTGAGAAAAGGGGAGGGGTGTGAAGTTTAAGGTAAAATAAACAGTAACACAGTCTTTATGCCCTCTTATAAATCACAATATATAATAGCATGTTAAAAACTCTAAGAACTCTCACAGAAAGCTCAACATTCCTCAATTTTAACTGACCATGAAGTCCCCTCCCACCATACATACTTTTGTTCTCTTATCACATATAATAACATCCTTGCAACTAGAGCTATAAGGAACACATTTTCCCAAAAACTACTCAACTATGAGGGAAAGGGAAGAGAAAAAGAACAATGGACTGAGAGGAAAAAGAATTGTATTCCACCCTGTATTCTATTACTAACTGGCTATGTGTGTTAAAAAAGCCACTTTAACCTATAGATTTGTTTCCTTCTCTAGAAAATGACAGGATCAACTGATTGTATAAGGCCCATTCTAGCAGAGAACTTTTATGACTCATAGGCAAATAGAACATCTTCATGTACAATTTTGTTTATTTTTAAACTACCAAAAAAAAAATAACTGTTTAGTGGTTCCAGATATCTTGTATATTTTTTGCAAGTCCTCAGTAAGTTAGTGAAATGAGTATATTTTGATGGCAAATGTGTAAGGACAAGAAATTAAAAGAAAAGGTACCTCTTCTTAGCTGGAACTAGCATTTGGAAGTATGTTGCCAGAGGCTATTTCTACTGTGAAATGCCTACTGTAAACTTCTTGGTAAAGGTCTTAGAAGACTCCAAGGGGAGACTCCTGGTCAGAACCAGAGAATGAGAAGTTCTGAATGGGGTTTTTCCTATAAACCTTGAGGTTGAAAGCACTGGTTAGCTTACCTAAAATTACTCTGCTCTAATGTAACCCCTTATGGCGTGAAATTTCTAAATATTTCTTGCCCAGTAGTGACAGATCCTCAAGTGCTAAATACAATCAAAGTAGGAACTAGAGGTACTAGTCCTGATGAGTCACAATGGATTCATGTTAAGACCAGGCCTAGCCAGAGGATTTCATCTGCAAGCTCTTTAACAGCACTTTAACTGGAATAAACAAGTATTTCCAAAGGCTACTGAGCTTAAATACAACACTTCCATAACACCTCTTAGGTTTCCTCCCACTGTCAACAGTCTATCTACACCAGTCATAGAAGTCAAGAGAAAACTCTGCTAGCTAACCACCTAAACCGAACAGGGTGTTAGGAATCCTTGCAAATTAAAAAATAAGTAAGACAGGTATCTAAGGCAGTCTGACAGAGATCACGTGCAGGAACAAAGTGTGCCAGGAATTTTGGAACTGAAGCAAGATTTATATGACATGAAAATCCCATGCCTTATTCTTTCAGAAAAGAGAGGAGCACATCTGAATGAAGAGCTTTTATCTCCTCTGCCCATTCCCCCATTCAGTTTACAAATGAATAGTGAATGTGAACTTAAAACTAATCTTAAATAAAGCTATAAAATGTATAACATTGTGATAGGATTTCTGTACGTGGTTTTTAATGAAGATACTTATTATAGTTCATCAATACACTATTTGTCCCTAAAGTAACTTCCTCTTTCCAAGTCAAATCCTGAGAATCTGAGGGATAGGTTATCTTGGAAACTTGAGCTTTGGATGCCTACCTTTTCATACCACTTGATCTCTGTTCACTGTGAAAATTCTGTAAAATCTCAGTATATTGGAGGGGGCATATTTCTCTGTTTTTGAGGGTTCTAGAAGACCTCCCCAACCTCCCCCAGCTGGCAGACCACCCAAGTCCTAGGAAGTCTAGAAGTTCCAAGACTAGGATCCTAGACCTTCCCTAGCTGGTCAACCTCCCAGTCCTTATGTGGGTTGCTGGAATACTTGGGAATTTCAAGTTTCTTGATCAGAACTATGTAGCACTCTGGGGGCATCTCTGCTCTTGATATTTCAGGGTGATATTACAGCAGTGCTAAATGTTGGCAGCTCTAAACTATTCTCTTAGGGCTCAGAATTCCCCTCAAAGAACCTGGTATTCATACTAATATGACCAGCAACAGCTAATACATTAGCTCAAGTTTAGTTTTTGCAGTATCACTTTATATAGCTAAAAGCACTTTGGAGGAACATAACTCATATATGCGCACTAACCCTGCGTATATCTGTCTTATGAATATGTGCTCATTACAGCTATAAACTTACCAGTATACAATTAACAAAAACTTGACTCTTTTTTAACCCTTTTAATGCACAACTTTTTATTTTAGCCAATACACAAAATCTGGCTAAGATTTAAGGTGAGAGAAGGCCTTCTTATGAGTTGTCCCTACAGCACCCTGTACAAGTAGCTGGCATGGAACCTAACATTTGGCAAACTCTTAACAAATGTTTTACTGAATGAATGATTGAATAACACAAAAATGAACGAATTAGTGGCCAAATATAATACTTAGTGCAGATTATAACTGTTGAAGGATAGAAATCAGATCCGTATGTAGTCTAATCTATATAAAGACCTCATTCACCGTAGACTCTTTTCTAAATGGCGTTTTTTCTTAATATCAGAATAAATTTAAGCTAATTAACATTAATTACACATCTCAGTGATTTCTCCTTTTTTAAGTTTTCCAAAAAGGCAGTCTTTGATATTTAAGAATGCTTTCTCCTCCATATTCCCTTGGAGGCAGGGAAAGAGCCTGCTGATTATTTTATACAGTTGAAAAGGTACAAAGCTAAAACCTGGGTTCTAGTCCCAGCCCTGTCATTAACTGTAGAACAAGTCTATTCTAAAGGACACCTATCTCACAGCACTGGGAAAACTGCATATTAGTAGAAACATTATACTGTAGCAAAGTTTTCAGACTATGGAGTCAGAAAGATTTGAGGTCAAATCTTACTAAACTTTATGACTGGAGTCAGTCACTTCTCTGAACCTTAGCTTCCCCACCTGTGTGAAACTGTTGTAAAATAATATAAAACTATATGAAAGCTGATGTGAAGTGGTTGTGAAGTGATATGTGCAAATGACTGTAAAATGTAAAACACTATGCTGGTTATTGTGGCATCTGAGATAATTAAAAAGTCACAATTTAACAAGCATTCACCTAGAGTCTTATGTGCAAGGCACTGTGCTAAGTGATGGACAGACACTACACAAATATAAAATCTTACAGCTAATAAGTAACTATTTGGCAGAATTCCAAATAGTGAAATAGGGATACATTTAACAAATCGAAATACTGCTACACCTGAGATTTTTCACTTAAAACATTCGGAAATAACAAACTATTGTTACCATTAATAGCAGCTTAATAAGTATTTAACTTCAATTCAGTCAGCCAAGTTTTAGAAATTTGGCAGTAGTGCAACGGGGGATGGAGGGAGAAGAAAGGAGAGGAAGAGCTTGTCTTTCTGTGTGTCTCCGATGGTTATAATACACAACTAACAACTTCAAATAAACCACCCTACCCTGACACTAAGAGTTGTTCTTTTTTTACAGAGAGGACCATACATTGTAGGAGGAGGGTTGAAGACTCATTTTCCTTGCTCAAGCAACTATACACTCAAAAGTGAAAACCTCTTCACTGAAAAGTGACTGTCATAGAAAAGTTTAAGAACAAATTTCTTAAAGCAGGAGAAATTTGTATTGTATATACTTTTAACAGGCAGGTAAGTTTAGGGCTCTTAAACTTTATAAATACTTATTATAATAATATAGATAACCAAAGTGGGAAACTTCAAGCCATAGTACCAGTGTATAAAGTGAAAATTTTCAAACCATCTTAGTAACAGGTGAGCAAACCACATTTCTGAGCTCTACAGCTGTGGTTTAAAATGCTAAGCAGCCCACAGCAAGTTCTCTCTCGTCCAGACAGTCTGTAGGGAAGGCCAAGAGGCTTCTGCCCCTTTCCTGGGCTCTGCTTGGTAGGCACAGCTGAGCTGAACTCACTACCAAGGTTGAACTTCCTCCAGAAATCACCGTGATGAAAACCACGTCAGTCTACTGAAGATTTCAGATCTTCAGAAATGTCACGGAAAGTCCTATAAGAAGAAAAGAGAATGATTAGTTTTGCTTTTGGAAAAGGTAGGGGAGGATAAAACCACAGAAATACTAAAAATGAAAAGAAAAACAGCCTCCAATCAGTAATTAATTACCATAGGGCAGTATTTTATTTCATAATCTGAGAGCCTTAATGAAGTTATATAGCCATTACTTTTTCTTAATATTTTCACCTATTATTGTTTCAAAGGCTGCGAGTTGTCTCTCATTCTCTAGTAACAAGAACTCGTTTTTTGCTGGGTTCACTGGCTCTCATCCAAAAGACTAGTTCCCCAGATGCCCCTGAAACTATGTATGGCCATATGACTAAGTAATATGTGGGTCAGAGGGAGGTGGTCTGCTGCATATATGAGGTCCCTACATCAGGACTGTAGTAGCTTTTGCCTTTGCTACATAATATACATGCCTGAGCTAGGATGATATCACCCAGTCAGGTCTGTATCTACGTTGGAAGCCAAATGGCCATGTCAGAGTCTATGGATGACTTTGAACTCAAGCACTCATTGCAGGCGAGGTCTCATACCAAGGCAGCAGGATGCAGGGAGGATGGGCATGGATGTTTGTGGCCCTGGACTGCCTACCTCCAGGCTTCTTTCACCCAAGAGATGAATTTCTAGCTTATTTAAGTCACTGTTATTTTGAGGTCTGTTGATAATGGGTTTTAGATTTTTGTTTGATTATATACCACTAAATCTATCTTAAATGCTACAGATGTGAAGCACACATTTATTACCATCCTTTTAGATATGTTACCTTGCTCCTTTACAATAGTATCACCAATTTGGAACACAGAAAAACAGTTGAGCTTTAAAAAATGGTTGCATTTTTCAAAATAATTTTAATGTATTCAAGTCTTATTATATTAATTTGTAGCACTTCATTATACTATGGTATATGTCAAATAAAGCCCATTTTATTTTCATACCTATAATCAACTGTTGGTTATTGTAAACACATTACTCAACTTTTCCCATTAAAAACAGACCTAAAATAGACTATAAGGAAAACATTCCAAAACTTCATGGAACAGCTCACAGTTGTTGAAACAAAAGATGACACAAAGTTTCATTAGGTACAAATCATCTAAAAATTCATAAAGCAAATAATCTGAACTCCAGATGTAATTCCACACTTATGCCACCTCTCATACTCCCTTTGTCTTAGTCCTTTGTCTTCTCAGTTTTCAAGTCATGCAAATATGGAGGAGGGTTAGCTAGGTAGGGCAGAGATAAATACAGATTAACCCTTTAGCGCAATATCCGAAATATTTCAATGACAAGACAGGACAGGTAAAATGTTACAGAAGCGAGATTACATTCAGGGATGCTTAGCTGCCTCATGGCCCTTTCACTGTATGGTGCCCTAACCTCTTGTACCTCTGAAGCATGACGCTAACTAGCACGGCTCTACTTCCGAAGGAGCAGCTTTCAGGAATGGGTAAACTCCTGGCTATGGCTCCTGTGGCTTTGCGGGGGTTTATGTGTGCATGGCCAAGGCCACTATGCTGAGTATTTGCTAATAGGTCAAAGAATTGGAGTGAATTTTGTTTCCTTAAGTATTTTTACACTGAGAAGAACACCCCCCAAACGAAGATTTATATACACACACATGCATTTTATATGTTATTAGTATCTACCTATATGACTATCAAATCAGGGTTTCTCAACAGCAACACTGACTTTCTTTGCATTAGATGCAACATGTTTAACAACATGGATTGGAGCTGTACCAATCAAAACATATCAAGACACTGCCAAATGTCCCCTGAGAGGAGCAAAATCATGTCTTTCCCCAGAACCATCACTCTAGATATCTATTAATTTGTATTGTTATTTTTCACAGTGTCACCTAAATTTGTATTTTTACATTTGTGAACAAAGTTGGCTGCAAGTTGTCTCAGACAATATGAATTCAGGTAGCACTCAGTTCTGGGAAGCACTGGAAAATCTCTAAAACCAATAACCAAAAACTGGCTGATATTAAAAAGCACTTTCCAACACCCAACAGGTTTTTCTAAATTCATCCTCTGACATCTTTTCAAATTTCTAAGATACCTCCAAGTTTTAATCTCTAACTATTCAATTCCTCTAAATTACGAATGAGAATTTCTACCTCAGGGCAAAGATGCATGAAAGAAGATTAAGTCTGTGGTTGGCCTGGTGACTGCTTTCTGTTGACAAGTAAGCTTAGCTGTAACCTTGAAATTCATACCTACTATTCGATTCTGCCTCCAGGCCAAAAAAGCCTTCAAAAGCAGTCAGAAGAAAGCAAACAAGGTAAAGCAAGCTGAGAAAACAGTTACTAAGAGCTTTCCAACATTTTATCTTGTCTAGATGTTTAGGGTGGTAAAGGCGAGGTATGGGTATGTGTAAACCTTACAGAAGTAACATTGATCTTAAACAAACCTCTAATTATCTTCTGGAACACAAATCCTATAATGCAGAGATACAGAAATAATCTCTTTCTGGCATTAACAAGAGGCACAGTGCTAACTAGTCCCCAGAACTCATAAAACTGGAACTGTCTAGATAAGGAAGAAACAAAGGATGAACACTGAATCATCCAAATACAGTATGCTCTCCCAACCATACATATTATTCTCCTAAGAACTGCAGTGGTAGAATTTGTCATTTAAGAACAAGCAATGCGGCATCCGGGAAGATGGCGGCGTGAGCAGGGTGGCAGAAATGTCCTCCCAAAACTATATGTAACTATGAAAATACAGCAAATACAACTACTTCTAAAAGAGAGACCAGAATACACAGGAAAGCACACAGAATGCAGCTACACCTGAGAGGACACGGCACCCCGCGAGGCGGCTAAGATATGGAGCTGCGACCCAGCTGGACCCGAACACTCACCCACCCTAGCGCACAGCGGGAGGAGAGGATTAAGAGCCGGAAGGAAGTGGAAGTACACCACGCGAAATAACCAGCCAAGGTGATCTGTGCGGGGAGAGCTGACACACATCGTGTGGTGTAGCGCAGACTGGAGAGACAGAAGGTGCAGGATCTGAGCGGGGAACACGCCAGGGTGCTTGCGGCTGGCTCCCGGGAAGGAAAAAAAAAAAGAAAACCGTGCGCTTTTTTCAGCGGTCTTAAAGAGACAGGAGCCCAGTGGAGGAGCCAGATCACCCCACCACACTGACCCCAGCAGGCTGGGACTCCTGGGGAGTTTCGGACCCCTTAGATGGCAACTGGGAAAGGGTGGGCGCACTTAGACTTCCCACAGAGATCAACAGCCTCCCATTCATTCCCACCCCGGCCAGAGATATAAAGGGCCCTGCGGAGGGCGCGGCCACGGCTGGGGAATAGTGGAGCAACAGCGCCACATACAGCATCCCCGCACAATCTACTCCCAGTGTGCGTTTTTCTCTTGTGTTCTGTTTTGTTCTGTTTTGTTTTTTTCTTTTTTCTTCTCTTTCTTTTTTTCTTTCTTTCTCTTTTTCTTTTTAAAATCTTAAAGAGCTCAGCTGACATACGTGGCAACTACCAGCGACCACTACTATAGCCATAAGACAGAGTACTATGGTCCAGACTAAAATCAACCAGACAACCCCAGAGAGGGAGCCTGAAGGGATGGAAATGCACAGTCTTCCAGAGAAAGAATTCAGAATAAAAGTCATAACCATGCTGACGGACCTACAGAGAAAAGTGCAAGAGCTGAGGGAGGAAGTGAGGGAAGTCAGGAAAGACAATGCAGAAATCAGACAAGCGATCGACGGGCTTAACAGCAGACTGGATGAGATGCAAGAGACTGTTAATGGAACAGAAATCAGAGAACGGGAATACAGAGAAGCTGAGGCAGAGAGAGATAAAAGGATCTCTAGGAATGAAAGAATATTAAGAGAACTGTGTGACCAATCCAAACGGAACAATATTCGCATTATAGGAGTACCAGAGGAAGAAGAGAGAGAAAAAGGGATAGACAGTGTCTTTGAAGAAATAATTGCTGAAAACTTTCCCTCGCTGGGGAAGGAAGTAGTCTCGCAGTCCACCGAAGCTCATAGATCTCCCAACACAAGGGACCCAAGGAAGACAACACCAAGACACATAATAATTAACATAGCAAAGATCAAAGATAAAGACAGAGTATTAAAGCTAGCTAGAGAGAGAAAAAAAATGACCTACAAAGGAAAACCCATCAGACTATCATCGGACTTCTCAATAGAAACCTTAAAGGCCAGAAGAGAATGGCATGATATATATAACATAATGAAACAGAAGGGCCTCGAACCAAGAATATTGTATCCAGCACGATTATCATTTAAATATGACGGAGGGATTAAACAATTTCCAGACAAACGAAAGTTGAGAGAGTTTGCCTCTCATACACCACCACTACAGGATATCTTAAATAGACTGCTCTACAGGACAGCACCCCTAAGGCTAAAAAGATGCCACCAGAGAAAATACAATCATAGCAAAGAAAGCAGACCATCCAAAAACTAACTAAAGGCAAAGAATAAAACACCTAGTATATAAAGAATGGAGGAGTAAGAATAAGGAGACAAATAAAGAAACATCAGACTCTGTTTACAATAACTTAACAAGAAAGTTAAGTTAGACTGTTAGATAGTAAAGAAGCAACCCTTGAACCTTTGGTAACCACGAATCTAAAGCCAGCATTGGCAATAAGTACATATCTATCGATAATCACCCTAAATGTAAATGGACTGAATGCACCAATCAAAAGACACAGAGTAACAGAATGGATAAAAAAGCAAGATGCATCTATATGCTGCTTACAAGAGACTCACCTCAAACCCAAAGATATACACAGACTGAAAGTGAAGGGATGGAAAAAGATATTTCATGCAAACAACAAAGAGAGAAAAGCAGGTGTTGCAGTACTAATATCAGACAAAATAGACTTCAAAACGAAGAAAATAGAAAGAGATAAAGAAGGACATTACATAATGATAAAGGGGTCAGTCCAACAAGAAGATATAACCATTATAAATATATATCCACCCAACACAGAAGCGCCAGCATATGTGAAACGAATACTAACAAAATTAAAGGAGGAAATAGACAGCAATGCATTCATTTTAGGAGACTTCAACACACCACTCACTCCAAAGGACAGATCAACCAGACAGAGAATAAGTAAAGACACAGAGGCACTGAACAACACACTAGAACAGATGGACCTAACAGACATCTACAGAACTCTGCACCCAGAAGCAGCAGGATGCACATTCTTCTCAAGTGCACATGGAACATTTTACAGAATAGACCACATACTAGACCACAAAAAGAACCTCAGTAAATTCAAAAATATTGAAATCCTACCAACCAACTTCTCAGATCACAAAGGTATAAAACTAGAAATAAATTTTAGAAAGAAATCAAAAAGGCTCACAAATACATGGAGACTTAACAACATTCTCCTAATTAATCAATGGGTTAACGACCAAATCAAAACAGAAATCAAAGAATATATGGAGACTAATGACAACAACAACACAAAGCCACAACTTCTGTGGGACGCAGCAAAGGCAGTTCTAAGAAGAAAGTATATTGCAATCCAGGCCTATTTAAAGAAGGAAGAACATTCCCAAATGAATAGTCTAAAGACACAATTACTGAAATTGGAAAAAGAAGAACAAATGAGGCCCAAAGTCACCAGAAGGAGGGACATAATAAAGATCAGAGAAGAAATAAATAACATTGAGAACAATAAAACAATAGAAAAAAATCAGTGAAACCAAGAGCTGGTTCTTTGAAAAAATAAACAAAATAGATAAACCCCTAGCCAGACTCATTAAGAGAAAAAGAGATTCTACACACATAAACAGAATCAGAAATGAGAAAGGAAAAATAACGACGGACCCCACAGAAACACAAAGAATTATAAGAGAATATTATGAGAATCTATATGCTAATAAGCTGGAAAACCTAGAAGAAATGGACAACTTCTTAGAAAAATACAACCTTCCAAGACTGACCAAACAAGAAACAGAAAAACTAAACAGACCAATCACCAGCAATGATATAGAATCGGTAATCAAAAAACTACTCATGAACAAAACCCCCGGACCGATGGATTCACCTCTGAATTCTACCAGACATATAGAGAATAACACCCATTCTCCTTAAAGTTTTCCAAAAAATAGAAGAGGAGGGAATACTTCCAAACTCATTTTACGAAGCCAGCATCACTCTAATACCAAAACCGGGCAAAGACCTCACCAAAAAAGAAAATTACAGACCAATATCCCTGATGAACGTAGATGCAAAAATACTCAACAAAATATTAGCAAACCGAATTCAAAAATACATCAAGAGGATCATACACCATGATCAAGTGGGATTCATCCCAGGGATGCAAGGATGGTACAACATTCGAAAATCCATCGACATCATCCACCACATCAACAAAAAGAAGAACAAAAACCACATGATCATCTCCATAGATGCTGAAAAAGCATTTGACAAAATTCAGCATCCATTCCTGATTAAAACTCTCAACAAAATGGGTATAGAGGGCAAGTACCTCAACATCATAAAGGCTATATATGACAAACCCACAGCTAACATCATACTTAATGGCGAGACGCTGAAAGCTTTTCATCTAAGATCGGGAACAAGACAGGGATGCCCACTCTCTCCACTGTTATTCAACATAGTACTGGAGGTCCTAGCCACAGCAATCAGACAAAATAAAGACATACGAGGCATCCAGATTAGTAAAGAAGAAGTCAAATTGTCACTACTTGCAGATGACATTATATTGTACATAAAAAAACCCTAAAGACTCCACTCCAAAACTACTAGAATGAATATCTGAATTCAGCAAAGTTGCAGGATACAAAGTTAACACACAGAAATCTGTTGCTTTCCTATACATTAACGATAAACTAACAGAAAGAGAAATCAGAAAAACAATTCCACTCACAATTGCATCAAAAAGAATAAAATACCTAAAGATAAACCTAATGAAGGAAGTGAAAGACCTATACCCTGAAAACTATAAGACACTCCTAAGAGAAATTAAAGAGGACACTAACAAATGGAAATGCATCCCATGCTCTTGGCTAGGAAGAATAATATTGTCAAAATGGCTATACTACGTAAAGCAATCTATAGATTCAACACAATCCCTATCAAACTACCAAGAGCTTTCTTCAATGAACTGGACCAAATAATTCTAAAATTCATATGGAACCACAAAAGACCCCGAATAGCCAAAGCAATCCTGAGAAGGAGGAATAAAATGGGGAATTATGCTCCCTGACTTCAAGATCTACTACAAAGCCACAGTAATCAAGACAATTTGGTATTGGCACAAAAACAGACCCACAGACCAGTGGAACAGAATAGAAAATCCAAACATTAACCCAAACATATACAGTCAGCTAATATTTGATAAAGGAGCCTTGGGTACACAATGGGGAAGTGACAGCCTCTTCAGCAGCTGGTGTTGGAAAAACTGGACAGCTACATGCAAGAGAATGAAACTGGACTACTGTCTAGCCCCATACACAAAGGTAAACACAAGGTGGATCAAAGACCTGAATGTAAGTCATGAAACCATAAAACTCTTAGAAAAAAACATAGGCAAAAATCTCTTGGACATAAACATGAGCAACATCTTCATGAACATATCTCCCCGGGCAAGGGAAACAAAAGCAAAAATGAACAAGTGGGACCATATCAAGCTGAAAGCTTCTGTACAGCAAAGGACACCATCAGTAGAACAAAAAGACATCCTACAGTGTGGGAGAATATATTCATAAATGACATCTGATAAGGGGTTGACATCCAAAATATATAAAGAACTCATGCACCTTAACAAACAGAAAGCAAATAATCCAATTAAGAAATGAGCAGAGGACATGAATAGACACTTCTCTAACGAAGAAATTCAGATGGCCAACAGGCACATGAAAAGATGCTCCACATCACTAATCATCAGCGAAATGCAGATTAAAACCACAATGAGATATCACCTCACACCAGTGAGGATGGCCAGCATCCAAAACACAAACAACAACAAATGTTGGCGAGGATGTGGAGAAAAGGGAACCCTCCTACACTGCTGGTGGGAATGCAAATTAGTTCAACCATTGTGGAGAGCAGTATGGAGGTTCCTCAAAAATCTCAAAATAGAAATACCATTTGACCCAGGAATCCCACTCCTAGGTATTTACCCTAAGAATGCAGCAGCTCTATCTGAAAAAGACAGATGCACCCCTATGTTTATTGCAGCACTATTTACAATATCCAAGAAATGGAAGCAACCTCAGTGTCCATCAGTAGATGAATGGATAAAGAAGATGTGGTACATATACACAATGGAATATTATTCAGCCATAAGAAAGAAACAAATCCTACCATTTGCAACAACATGGATGGAGCTAGAGGGTATTATGCTCAGTGAAATAAGCCAGGCGGAGAAAGACAAGTACCAAATGATTTCACTCATTATGTGGAGTATAAGAACAAAGAAAAAACTGAAGGAACACAACAGCAGCGGACTCACAGAACCCAAGAATGGACTAATAGTTACCAAAGGGAAAGGGACTGGGGAAGATGGGTGTTATGGGAGGGATAAGGGGGAAAAAGGGCTATTACAATTAGCACACGTAATGTAGCGGGTGGCCGGGCGATACGGGGAAGGCAGTATAACACAGAGAAGACAAGTAGTGATTCTATAACATCCTTCTATGCTTATGGACAGTGACTGCAATGAGTATGTGGTGGGGACTTGATAACAGGGGGAGTCTAGTAAACATAATGTTGCTCATGTAATTGTATATTAATAATAGCAAAATAAAAATAAATAACAGAAAATATATATATAAAGTAGTTTAATTAAATACATTTTCAGAATCAACTTGTTAAAGACTACTCAATTATACTGGTAGAACCAATAGCAGGAAAAACTTGTTTTCCAATTGATGATAACAAAGATAATGTAGTATAGTTTCTAGAAAGGGAAAATACTTTATTCTGAGACTTCTTACCTTTTTGCTGCTAAAAGTCCTTCTACTTTTCTGGTGTTAAAATGTAATTTCTGGTACAACCACACAAAAAAACTATTTTACAAGTACCCACTAAAATTAAAACAGTTATATATGCCCACTCATTCCACTTCTTAGTGGATAACTCAACTGAAATTAAGTACACATGTCTACCATAAGACATGTATAAGAAAGTTCACAGCAGCTTGACTTAGAAGAGTCAGAAACTAGGAACTACTCAAGTCCATCAATACTACAATGAAAAAATTGTGGTATATTCACATACTGAAAAATTACACAGCAATGGAAAAAGAATGAACTGCTAAAAGTAACAATATATGCAGACCTCAGAAATACAATGTTGAGCAAAAGTGGGCCAACTAGAGAATGCTTACTATATGATTCCTTTTATATTAAGTTAAAAAATTAGGAAAACTAGCCTAAAGTGACAGAGGTCAGATAATTAGCAGAGCAGATTGAGAGGGAGTATGGAGAAGCCTTGTAAGTAATGGAAATATTCTATATCTTAAATGGGTAATGCTTACATGGGTGTTAGGTATATGAAATCATCATCTAGTTGTACATTTAAGATGTGTATTTCACCACATGTAAGACATACCTGAATGAAACTTACTTAAAGTTTAAAAATTACGGCATAATCAGGAAAAAATTGTAATTATTTAATATATGGTCCATACTCAAACCTCTCTAATTGTTCCACAAATATTCTTCATAGACTTTTCCCATCCCTAATCCAGGTTCCTATCATAGATTCATGCACTGCATTAGATTGTTCTACTTTTTAGACTCCTATGATGTACTGTACCACATCCCCAAACGGTCTTTAATATTTTTTATTTTTTGTCTTTAATTTTTTTTTTTGGTCTTTCACGACTAACAATTCTGACCCAATTTAGTTTTTTAATTTCCCTGGTATCTGAAACCCAAAAGTCTACAAACAAATGATTTCTACTTATTTAGTTTCTTCTACAATCTTAAGCAGAGCATGGGTACTAAAATATTTGTATCCTGACAGACTACTCAAGTAAAAAAATACAGACAGGGTAGTTCAATTTCACACACAGTTCATGATCATCCTGCTTTAACTCACCGCTGAGACTGAGCAGGCCACGGGGTCTGGCTGGGCGTGGGCACTGAATTTGTGGGACTCACCAGCATGGCACTATAGATGTTGGAAGCAACCACAAGTATGCAGAGAAGTATAGGCCCAATGATTGCTCCTTCGAGGCCCAAGTAGTATGCTCCACCGGCCACTGCCAAGCCTGTCAAGTAAGGATGGCCACCCCTGGAACAGAGCACACGGATTAGCTCATGACTTTTAACAAACATAAACCTGGAGTAAATCCGAAACACATTCTCTAACATAGTGTTCATTTTTAATATACCAAGCCTGTGACTGAATTACCAGCTTTCTTTAGATTACCTCAATACAGGTAACTGAACACTGATTATAATAATACTGAGATGCAGTAATTTACTTGCCTGTATAACATGTATAACATCTGCCTTTTTATAGGTCTAACAACTAAAGGAGTGAAGTCAGATTGCTAACAGGTCTCTTTCAACCATTACAGGGCTACCTGAAGTAGCCTTAGGATTGGTTACACAATCCACCTAAGTTTACCTCCATTAAGAATAATTAACTGGACAGAATTTAGCATGTAATTCAATTAATTATGCTTTTCAACAACAATACAATAGCAACCCTGTTACTCATAGGTTAGACTTCTGAAAACCTCCTAAAATACAGTTTTTAACACAGGTAATAATGAAAGGCCTTGTCAGAAAAGTATCTGTCACAAAGCCCAAGACTTTTATTTCACAGGAGAGCTCATAATTGTCCTCCAGCTTATCACAGTATCATTTACATTAACTGGAATGAAATAAGATAGATTATTGGAGCACAGCACACTGATAATGATGACAAGTGATCACTGACATAAGAGGGACTTGGAAATAAGGCACGTTCTGTTTGTTTCTAATTCTTAAACACACATGACTAAAACAATTTTTGGGGAAGCAAATGACTGAACACCCTGGAAGAATGTTCTGTATTTTATTATAGTCAATAATATTTAAACTGAGCCAGTGTTCAGGAACCAAATACATTATATTCATGATTTATTTGCTTTTCTTATTCCAAAAATGAATTTGGGAAGTATTCCATGTATGCTATGTAAATAAGCTTTCTTCCTAAACAATATGTTTAAGGAAATTTCCTATCAAAAATGCTTAAAGCTTCAAAAAAGTGTGGGAGTTTTTTTTTAAAGCTTAACTCATTAAAAACAAACAACTTACACAAAATCTTTCATTTCCTAATGATGCTGGTTAAACAGGGTATTAAGATAAAATTGTATATAAATCTTGAATTCAAGCTAGAAAACTTAATAAAAAATTATAGCAAAGTTAAAAGAAATGGAAACACTTAACTATAAATCACCTAAATACTCTTACTTTTTAAATTTCAACTGTTAAAACATTAGCTGACCATACCCTGATATTTTCCTTTTAATTCTCCTAAGTTTAAAAGTTCCCCTCAGGCTTGCTCACGGAGTTGCTATTTTTGCTTTCAAACTTTGGGGTTTCAGAGTCATTCTATATCATTTGTTTTCTACTTTAACTTACAAGGGAGAAAACAAGGTGGCATACAATTTGTCTCTACATAACTTCAAATTAACTGACAGGTACTCTTTTTATAAACCTAGCTCTCATCTACCTTTTTTGTGATGAGTGTGATTTGTGTTAAGATAGTTTCAGTAGGTCATATTCTGTTTGAGCAGATGATCAAAACTGAACATTCGGTCACATCCTTGATTCCAGTAACCAGTGTGAATATGGATGTGTGACTAAATGAGAATTGGCTTGATTTACTTAACGTAATTTCTAAAAGAGATACTAAAACCCACAAAAATAAACAAGTATTTATTTATTATATGATACGGCCAAAGTTCGGCTTCTACCTTAAATTTAACCTGTATTCATCATAGAACCATACTATAATACCTTAAATAAGAGAGTTCTGATTATCAGACATTAACTTGATGAGATTTAGATTTATGTGGAAATCTCAGACATACAACCTGATACTGTTTTTTTCCAAAAGCAAAGAAGTTCTAAAAATAACCACTAACTTGTTACTATACTTAAAATATTTTACATCTGGTACTATTTCTTTCTTAAATATCAGTAAACCAGAAGATTATGCACAATTTTGTTTTAAGTCATATGGTGTAAATAATATTTATATAGTAATAAAACAGTAGTACTTGCAAACAGTATTTATTTATAATAAATATTTATAAATGTTATATAGTTTACTATATTATGTTTACTATATTTACTATAATATTTATAGTAAATAATATTTATATAGTAATAAACAGTAATACTTGCAAACAGTATTAACTGTATCAAACTTTGCCTGTATCAGTGGGAACCCAAAAGACAAATTCACTGAGAAACCTTACCACCTTTCCTTTCTTCCATCTTCAAAAGAACAAAACACAAACCCTCCATTAAGAAGGCCACATAAATCACTAAATATGATTCACCAGCAACTTCAGAAGCTCTGGGGGATACTTACCCTGATATATCAGAATAGATGGCAGTATCTACAAAGTATGTTGGCAAGAGATGGAAAACCAACAATAAGATGGCTTTGCATCCTAAGCCCTGGGTAAGCCACAGGTCTAGAACTGCAGGTATTGCTGCCCAGTACGTCCCCAGGAAGGGCACTGCACCAAGGATTGCTGCTAATGCTGGGTGAAGAATAAAAGATGAAAAGCAGCTTAATATCCTCATCAGAGCAGTAACAAAATGGCAGAACCTAAGCACAAGCTCCTCCTACTTAAAAATTTCCATCAAAACAACTTAAACAAATACAAACTCAAATGTTAGGTGAATGATATGCCCCCATTTTACTCAATTTGCTAGTTAAATGAAGGTCTAATCTCTTAAAACCTGACACTGAAAATCTTTCTCAAGTGTGTGTCTACTTCATATATTTGTTCTTAAGCAACAAAATTTTAGTGTTCCAGTGGTTAATAAATATACAGTCCTATAATGTCACTGTAAAGCATTGGTCAAAATTTGTACTGAGTTCAAAATCAAGTAAGAAGTTAGTTTCTAAACCTCAGATATGAATGCACTGTTCTTTATATTGCTTCTTTCCAATAAAAAAATGAAATGTGTAAAAGCCCTGCTAGTTGAAGGACCTTCCTCAAGCTCACCCCCTTCCAGAGCACTATGTCCACTATTTCTCTGTCGGGCTCCTACTCCAGAGTAGGAGTCAAGTAGATGTGGATTCTAGTTCTGGTCCTACCATTAACCAGGTATGTTACCTTGGAAACCTTTGGTTTCTCACCTATACACCAGGAATACTACCTACCCTACCTGCTTCACAGGATATTATGAAACAACCTGCATGTACTCTTGGGCTGCTTGCATGTCAGGGCAGGGCTTAGTGGGCTCTGAAGCAGAAAAGAGCATGAAGGACCGTGGGAATGTAAAGAAGGAAGAGGGCATGCACAAAAGGGGAAAAGTGGTGGTAGAGGTAAACATGGAAGGCAGATATATTTAGGAAGACAGGCAGCCACAGAAATTAAAGAAGAAAAAGTGGAAGGAGAGGAGCAGAGATAATGTCGAAGAAAAAGTAAAAGATGGTCATTAAACCATCTTAGTGCTCAAGAAGGAATCATTATGGAATGAGGGCATTATCAGAACAGAAATTAAGAGGTATGGAGATAGCTTATGTGCCCTCAGAAGCATTTATATTGCCCACAGGACAGTACCTTCATGGGACAAAGCTATTTGACCAACTCATTGCTCCCTTCCAATCAGGTCAATTCAAACATTTTCTGAGTGCCAATTTTGTGCTAGGTGTTTTGCTAAGTGCTAGGACAGTCATTCATTTAACAGATGCTTATGCAGTGCTTTCTAAGAGCTGGGTATTGTTCTAGCTACTAGGATACAGCATTAAGTAAACATTACAAATCATATTCTTGCTCCTAATCTGAGTTATATTAGACAACAAAATTTAGTACTTTAAACTTGAGGAAGATAACATTTCCAATGTATATTAAATGGCTTAACTTTCCTTAAATACAGGACACTGGAAATTACGATACAATTATTTACCTGATGGTATGAAGACGATATTGATGCCAAATATAGTGTGAGTCAGCCAGGTGTACAATCCATAGAAGCCAGCCATTTTGAGGGAAGCATCAAACACCCCTCTACAAGGCCCAAATATAAAAGGGAATGTAAATAAACAGTATCATATTGTGAGTCACAAAAATCAGTATCTCTAGGCTTTTGGCTACTTCATTCCAAATCTGATAATAGCTTCAATTTTAACAATGGACCAAGAATGCTGTTTTCATTTCATTTCAGAGAAACACAGAGACCTCATTTCAAAACCCTGAAATATGCTTACTAAATTTCTCTCTGATGAAAGGTAACTGAAATATAAAACATCTTAAAATATCCTAGTCACTGAAATAATTCACCAATTTTTCATTTCTAAAGCAGATCTTTCACCCCCAAAATAAATGGAAAGAAATTAAGTGTGAATATCTTCTTTCTAAAGGATAAAGTTAAACTCCAAGAAATCCAGGCTGTGGCCAGCCCTCCCCTTTGGGAAAACCAAGGGAGAGACAATATAACTTATACTTCATCAGTTTCTCCTCTCCTGTTAACAAAAATTTCCCACATTTCTTCCACTATGCAACCAATCCTACAAAGCAACTTATACAAATGCTGTCAAAGAACGCAAGCCTTTGGAAGAGGATTTATGAAAAGATCCGACTGACTCCTAAGGAAACAGAGAAAAATATAAGAGAGGTAAATGCAGACATATATTTAGTGATTCACAGGAATGCAGTACATGGAAATCTGCACCCTCTAGCACCTCAGTTTTGCTTCTCAGTTGGAAGAGTAAGGGAGTATTGCGTAAGGAGGAGAAAGAAGGAACCATTCAGAGAGAAAACAGAGGCAGCAAACCCAAGGTACCACAAAATTACAAAACCCAGGATTCTGTGGGGCACAGGAGAAGCGCCTCATATACTCACAAGGAAAGGAAAAGCTGTAATTGAAAAAGCAGAGACTGGCAGCAAAGATACCACAAAAGGAAACACCCAGCTTTCCAAAAGCATCCCCAGAGGTGTACCATAAGAGCAAAGCCAAGCTCTGGAACCTAGTGACCCAGGCATTCAATAGGGTTCCGAGACATGGATTTAGCAACAGAGTGGCTCCCCAAACTGGGAAACCTTCTTTGGCATCCTGACCAGCAGCTTTCACTCAAGAATGTCTTAGGGGTATCATGTTGACCTCTGAAAATAAGGACACACGTTAAAGCGGAAACAAAAAGTCTGACAGGAAGGGAGACAGCTCACAGGAAACAGAAAAGACCTGAACAGTAACTGAATAGAGGAGATGGAGGAAAAAGAAAATAGAGTTTCAGGTTTTAAACCTGAGGGGGAAAGAATGGCAGTGTCTCAAAGACATGGGAAAGCCAATAATTGGGAGAGCACGTGGAAGTAAAGGGAATACATTTAGTTTGGCAATGGTAAGAAATAAGAGTGATGAAAACACTCTGGAGGTAGCTGGAAATAAGAACAAGGCTTAATGGAGAACTGGGGACAAAAGATTTGAGATGCATTAGAACAAATTATTCTTAGGAAAGGATAATATATCTCAAGAGGCAAAGGTTCTCACAAGGGACCTAAAGACAATAATATGCTAGCCAAAGAGAGAATGAAATCATTTCTGTAATGGGAAGAAAAATCACTAGAGTGTAATATTCCCAGAGACCAAGGGAGAAGGAGATTTTGAGGAGGAATGATAATAAGATCAAATACCCCAGGGAGACTAATACAAATAAAGCCTAAGAAAAAATGAGAATTTGACTAGAACTGAGGAAATCAGTGAGAAAAGATACAGATGCAGTACTTTCATTAACTTTATGTTATCCCATAATTTTTAAGTTGTAACAAAGTCACCCATCTGGGTGGAAGTAGGTAAAGCTCAATCCAAAAATGACCACTTGTAGGAAACACACACAGTCTTCTTGCTTCTACTGCTGGGAATATTAATTATTGGTAATTTCTCACTAAGGTAACTTGTAAGTATAATTTTGTGGACCTTAAGTGCATTACATACTGTTTGCAGTTACTAAATACTTTCATGTAACCCAGAAGGTAATTCTACCTTATGATCTGGTACACAAGCTTTATAAACAGCAGAGAAAAATCCTCTAACAGTTTACTAAGAGACAGAATTTTTTAACTACCTCAAACTCCTAGACATATGTTCCCTTTTTGTATTAGCTTTATTGAACTATAACTTACTAACAATAAAATTCACCTTTAAGTGTATAATTCAGCTAAGTTTTGACAAACACATACAGTTAGTTGTATAGGCACCCCTACAATCAAGAGATAGAACATTTCCATCACCCCAAGAAGTTCCCTCATGCCCTATTACAGTCTGTCCCTCCCTGAATCCTGGTCTCTGACAACTACGGAATATGCTTTTGGTCACTATGGTTCTGCCTTTTCTAGAATTTAATATGAACAGAATCATATATAATTACACATATAGCTTTTTTAAAAACTATAGTAAAATATACATGAAGTTATACATGAATATATAACATGAAATTTATCATTTAGCCCTTTGAAGTGTACAGTTCAATTCTGTCAAGTACATTCATACATCATTATGTGACTGGTTTCTAACTCCTCGTACAATATTTTAGAGATTCATCCACCTTGTTGAGTCTTTCAGTAGTTTGTTCCTTCTTAATTGCTGAGTTCTGATTATATGGATAATTTATCCATTCACCAGCTGATGGGCATGTGGGCTATTCCCACTTAAGAGTTATTGTGAATAAATGTTGCTATGAACATTTGAGCACAGTCTGTGTGGACATATGCTTTCATTGCTCTTCAGTAAATACCTAGGATACCTGTTATATCTTGTAACTTCATGAGAAACACTAGCAATTGCTTTGATCTCTCAGTTCAGAGCAAATCTACAGTCCGTGGACAATCAATGCGCAGTAACTGCCTGCTACATCACATAACTCCTCAAGGTATGAGGCTAAACTTCGTACTTAATGCTATTATATGAGCGGACACTGGCAGGAAGAGCAATATTCAGCTCATGAAAAACTAAATGAGCATGCATCTGAAGCCCCTAGGGACGACCCAGTGCACACTAAGTGCCCAATAAACAGTGGCTATTACTGGAGGTACTGTAGTTACCATATATCTTAGGGTCATATACTTGATCAGTGCTCAGAAAGTTCTGAGGATGAGTAAGACTCTAGAAGTCTGTACCTCAAGAGTACTTCCAGTGGATTTGAATTGAGAAGGTAAGGCCAAGTGACACTACCAATTGCTAAGTACCCATGTGGTAGTCTGAATAATGGCTCCACAATAATGTCAACATCCTAATGCCCAGAACCTGTGAAAATGTTACCTTACATGGCAAATAGCACTTTGCACATGTGATTAAATTAGGAATCTTGAGATAGGGCAATTATCCTGATTACTAGGTAGGACCAATGTAATCAGAAAAGTCCTTATAAGAGGGAGGTAGTTCGTGATATAAAAGAGTGGTGATGGCATATAATGTAGGGGGGTCACGGGGAAGGCAGTATAGCATGGAGATAATAAGTACTGACTACAGCATCTTATTACACTGATGGACAGTGACTGCAATGGGGTGGGGGGGGACTCGATAATATGAATGTAGTAACCACAATGTTGCTCATGTGAAACCTTCATAAGATTGTATATCAATGATAGCTTAATAAAAAAAATAGTAGTGACGTTTGCACAAATTGTGAGTATAGTAAAACCACTGAATTGTACACCTTAAATGATCAAATGGTTAATTTTATGTGTATGAATTTTATCTCAAAAAATTTTTTAAACAGGGAGGCAGAAGAGTCAAATTTAGGGAAGGAGACATGAGGACAGAAGGAGAGGTCAGAGAGAAAGAGATATTTGAAGATGGAGGAAGAAGAGGCCTTATGCCAAGGGATGAGGGCAGCTGCTAGAAGCTAGGAATAGCAAGGAACCAGATTCTCCCTTCAAGCTTCCAGAAAGAACACAGCCATAGTAACAGCTTGACTGTAGGACTTCTGACCTCTAGAACCATTTGATAATAAAGCCTATGTCGTTTAAGCTACTAAGTTTATGGCAATTTGTTACAGCAGCAATCGAAACTAACACAACCCACAATGTGCCAAGCACCATGTTAGTGCTTTGCACATGTTATTCCACTGATACACTGCTGGGTCCCCTCATCCATGCAGAAAAGTGACTCCTGGCCAAAAATCAGGTAAATCTGTTAACTGGGAGTACAGTATGCACTTTTCTTTAAAAAAGAAGAAAAAGCAAAAAAAAAGGTTCAAAAGGAGGGCTGGGGCAGTAGTGTAATTTGATTATGGCTATCCTAGCTGACCATTTCCAAAAGGGACTGAGACTAAGAATATCCATCTTGAGACAAACCAGGGTCCTATCCATCCTATTAGAGTGAAATGTTCTAGGAAACAGAAAGAAAACATGAGGATGGGGGGGGGTGGGGGGGGGCGGGCAGAGTAACAGAAGAGCAATGAGAGCTGAGACAAGCCAGGTATGGTGCTCACAGTGTGTGCACCCAAGCATTGTTGGTACAGCACAGAATTCCTGTGTCTCCCTGGTACCCAGGGTCTCAGCTTGCAGTAAGTTGGGTGCCCAGATTGGGTGTCAGACACCAGAGTGATCTATCTAGCACACAGATCCAACAATTTCAAGAGGGTTATTCCTGCCTTTTTACCTGGAATAACGCAGGTCCTCATTTTGAGCTTTTCTTCTTCTTCTTTTAAACTGAACTGAACTACACTCCCAGTTTAAAAGATTTACTTGATTTCTGACCAGAGGTCTCTTTTTTGGATGAATGAGGGGAAGTAACAAGGAATCAATGAAATGACATATGCAAAACATGTTACTCAGTGCTTGGCTCAGTGGTGCTCAGTAATGTTAAGGTAGAGGATGGACTGAAAGAAGGGATGAGGCTGGAGGCCAAGGGCCCAGTAGTTAGGAGACTGCCAAAAGACGCAACAGTGGGAACTGAAAGACCAGCAGTGAGAAGGAAACAAAAATCTGACAAATAAGTGAGAAATGCTAAGGAAGGAGAAGTAACAGGCCTGGATTCAGTAAGAAAGAAGAGAAATGGGAGTCATGAGACCTGAGATAGTTCTAGCTCTGTCACCCACTGCTTTAGAATTCCCGTTCTGTATTTATTAGTGGCATGATCTTGAAAATCATAAAAGTTCTCTGAGCTTCACTTTCCTTGGTTCTAAAATAGAGATAATAGCATTCACTATTATCACAGTGTTGTTGTGAAGAATAATGCAATCGAGGTGCTAAGCTTAGTGCCTGGTGCACAGTAAGTGCTCAGTTAAGTGGGTGCTATTATAGAATTGTGTCATTATCACCAATTAGCATTGAAGTAAGGCTAAAAATAACACACAGAGTAAGTTTCTCTTCTCTCCTTCCAGTTTTGGAAGTATACTGATCTCTATTTTGTGCTAACAGAAGCCTAGAGTATGATGGTAATGCTGAGAGTGGAAGTAGCAAACCACAGTGTTTCAGATCAATTATCTTAAATTGTAAGGTACTGATCAGGCTACCTGAGCAATAATCCAAAGTACTAAATATATAATCACTCATCTGAGGTTCTTTGTGGAACCTGAAATTTAGAGACTGCTAGGAATAAATAATTCACTCTGGTAATCAAAACTTTATGTGACGCATAACTAATGGCATGCACAACACAGTTTGAATGTGATACCAGAAATCATTAGTTTAATCTATGCAAGAATACTCATTACAATCATACCAGAGAAAGGTCTTTCTCTCATTTCATACACTCACTAATATCAACCCATTAATCAATGCTTTTTAGATACTCAGATTCAGGGAGCATTCTCCTATCTTGCCGTCAAAGAAAGACATTATGATACACTTCATTAAATATCTTGTAAAAATCAAAAAAAGCTCTAACTTATGACATTTTCTAAGGGTGGTTATATGACTTACGCTGGGTGAATCCATGGTGCCATTTTAAGTTACCTTTCCCTTTGTAACTGTGTACAGCCACATGACCCAGCATCTACTGTAGAAATTTACAGAAAACCTTTATCAAGGTTCACCAGTCCAATAGGTATGTAACACAGTCTTCCTACGCTCTAATCCAATCCTCTTTTGACTAGAAGAACATTTGCTTGTTCTTGGTCTTCTGAGACCTCTCTTTTCAGTAACTTCAAAATTATTGGCATTGTTCTCTAACTACATCTCGTGGTTTTCCAGCACTCCACAATGGAAGAGAATCAAATTCAGAAGAATCTGGAGACTCTTTTCCTTCCCTCTTTTGGTAGCTCAGCCAAGCTGGTTTGGCAGATCTGACTGAGCTTAATGGTTGAGACTGACTGATAGCCACTAAGCCAGAGGCTCCCCCTTTCTAACAAGACCATTTCCTCACTCAGGAACTGTGAAGTTCCTCTGCCTTGCGAAAGACCATTAAGAGAGCAGGATTCCCCTCTACTGGAAGGCAGCCCTTAGTGCATCTAACCCAGGTAGGCCCCACCTAAGCATCCACTCTATGAATAAAAATTCATATACAATCAGCTTTTTTTTTTTGGATCCTAGTTTTTCCCTAATAAACACTATCGTGTATTTTTATTGTATGGCCTAAAGGTGTGTATGTCTATGCCTCATTTACACAACTATATATCTAACTCCTCTGCACCAGGGACTTGAACTAATTTCCAATGATTGGTTAGGATTTTAATTCTTAACCAGTTCTTTCTTCATCCTTTATCAACTCGAAGATGAAACTGTTACTCTTTCACAAGTTCCCTAATAGTTTTGTCAACTATCAACCCTCTCTCATTTCTGACCAAAAGATTGTTTTTGTTACTTTTCTAAACTGAGTGACAGAAAACTAGCTAGACAACTCAGGATTTGGTCAAGTGATCTATTTTTAATGGAGTAAGATTTAAAGCAAGGAGAGGGGTTGGGAGAATGATAAACCAGAGTCAAGAAGCTCTCTACCATCACACTACACAGGGCCCTAGACGGCAGACAAGCAGCAAGCACAAGTCAAAGGAAGAAGAGAGAAAAGGAAAGTAAGAGTCCAAAGTCAAATTCTGCCTATTTTCAACATTTCCTTATACTGGGTCTGCCCTCTTTTCTTTCCAAAGATCAAACAGAAGACTATCAGATTATCAATCTCCCAGGAAACAAGAGCAGGTGTTACGTTACCAGTAGGCTACCCTCACTGCCAATATGCTGCGCCACAAGTAGAAGGTGAGCTAGTGGGGGCCAGGCCAACTTCAGAGACACGGCATACAGTACTACCAATAGGGAAAAGTATCCCCCAGCTCCCTTCATTATTACTTAACCTCTCTTAAAATGTTGCGTCTCCCTCCATTTCCTGGTTCATCTGCCCCAGAGACCCCACGGCTCCACAGTAAAATGTACAGAAGCTTGGCTGACACCGCATTTCCCATTCCAGAGAGGAATGGTCACCCTGTGCACATAGATCTAGCGTGCTGCTGAGGGGCAGAAGGAGGAGCGCATCCAGAGAAGCCTTCCACTGCCCCTGGAAATAACAGGGAGTCATACAGAGAAGCTAACAATAGTGGCATCACATTAAATCATCTGGAGTCCTTGGCAGTGCTAATACTGACTCAGTATTTTTATATCATTAATAAATAATACATGGTTTGTCTTTGACAGTGCTTACTGATCATGGGTGTTTACTGTAATGCTAAATAAAAAATTAACACAGGGCTGTTTCAATTATATAGGCACACAACAAACATTTGTATCCCAACAGTAGTTCTACTATAAGGCTATTAAAAATTAATTTAGCAATTTTTAAAGCATCACAATTTAAAACTAAATACAAGACAACATTTGTTAAGGTAATTTCCCTTGGAAGCTTAAAGGTTTGTGTTTATTATACTAATCTTTTATCAAGGAGGTTAAAAAGGTTATTCTATGTGCTAACTTGGTTAAGAATTCTAGCTAATTAAATTTTCCCAGATATGCCTAAGAGATTCTGCCTCTCTATTACCATGTTAGGAGTTATCTCTTCAAATAAATGAAAACACATTTTCTTACAGTTTTAAACTCTTCCTTACACATTTTAAATAATGTTTATAACCTTAAATCCATGATAATTTCTTTGTAATGAATATTTAATTTGCTTAAAGTAAAAAATGGAAATAATGATTTACTAAATAATCAAGACTGGTTTTTTTAACCCACATATTTTTAATTCTCAAAAAATGGGGGTTACAAGTGGGAAGCATGTTCACTTTCCAAATGACAATCTCACGGTACATACATTCTGCCATCTAATTCATTACTCCCACCCACCAACACTGAAAAGCTGTAATCCCACAAGCAAGAGCCATACCCGTGTGCATGCACTCATGTGAAAATATCACACACACTAAATTGCACTGAGGCCGTGACAACATGCAACTTAGTAATGTGCAATATCTCCACCAGAGCAAGCAGAATGGGAGCATCAGGGAAGAAGGGTGTAATGCACACATTCAGGACACAACATGCTCTAAGGGGAGGAAAATGGTTTGGGATAAGGGATGCATGCCACTAACTCAAAAATTCATGAAATGAAACCCAATCACAAATGTATTCAATATAGAAAACTTATTCACAATTGAGAATAATAACTAAGGCTCAGAATTCAATGACACAGTGATCATAAAGTAGCCACGTATTTCAGAAGACAAAGCTCGGAAAACGGACACTCACTGTTGGGTCATGCAGTTATTTCAACCCTATTTTTAACTTACTAATGGATCATATAAAATAGTTCAATGATTTCCACTTAACTACAACACTGATAGTGATTAATGACTGCTTATAAAATATGTTATCACTGATAATCTGCAGACTTAAACTGCACTCAGGACATTATAATATTTTCATAATTATTTGTTGTTTTTCTTCTTAAAATCTTTCTCCATGAAGAAATATATTCCAACTTGAATGCAATCCTTCAAAATGAAAAATCTGACAAGGACTCTTAGAACTAGAACTCATTGCTATCTTACATATATATGAGATGGTTCTTCGGAGGCATCTATGTAAAACCTGCATGTTTTAAGTCTTGAATTTGACCCAGTAAAGAAATCGATAAAAAACACTTAGACTGCTAAAAATCATCTTGAATCATAATCTTTAATTTACATAATTTGATACAGCTGTGGTTAGAAAAATGGCCAAGGCTATTATAAGTTATCTAGTCTGTACCATATCTTTCAGACTCACAAAAATCTATGTTTTGAGAACCATTAGGTTTATAGTTCTGGCATTAAAGGTTGTCCAAACATTTTGAAAAAATGGTAAAATGAATGGTTTTTGTACCAGTATATTTTAGAACAAAGACATGGACTACTGTTACAGTACCTAATTAGTGTGTACAATCCCAAGAAGATAAGGTAAATCTAATTTGTAAAAAGACGTACTTCCTCATTATCTCTCTAGATCACATTCTTTCTAACCTCAAATTCCTTCCTGAGCTGAAGACCTGAATTTTTAGCTACTAGTTGCTTGTGTTCATTTGAATAATTTTAACAGCGTTGCAAATTTAATTCATGATCTCCTACCCCAACCAACTCCTCCTAGAAGAAGGCATCATGGTATACCAGAAGGATATACCTGGACCTAGGTGCAAATCACAGCTCTAATTATAGATCCTAGCAACCATGATATTAAACAATTAAGCATGACATTAAAACAAAGAGGGGGCATATGTGGTATGAAAAAAAGGTGACTCGATACACATTTAGAGGATGGTCATCAAGTGGCTCACTCTAAGAAAGTAGAAGAGAAAATTAAAGAACTGTGACTTGAAAATGGAAAAGCTTTTGTGAGAATAAAAGTCAGTGCTAATAAAGGTTACATTAGGAAAAGTGTCATCTTTCTTGGAGTTCTTTATAGATGAGGTCTTTTTCTGTAAGACTTGGCTTAAGTCACAGTGACTAGAGGAGTCTGTCAGCTTTTCATATGGTTGATTCAGTTTATCCTATTGGAAAGGTAGAAAGTTATTTTTCTTTTTTGGTAGAGCATTTGCATAAACTTTTTTGAGTCACCCAGATGTCATTTAGATAAAGTTAATTTACTGCTAGAATTTTCATCATTTTATTTATTCAATAAATATGATAACCAGTGGTCATACAGGCATAGAAGGGATGCTAAAGCCAGTAAGTGTCTTCCCTGAAGACAGCTTCAACCTGAAAGCTGTTACTTTAGACAATAAACTCACAAACTTGGAATCTTTACATGGAAGGCCCCACATGAATGCCCAAGAGCACCACAGGGAATAAGAGCATTTTTAAATTCCATTGGATGTTTAGTAAAACAAGATATTGCTTATAAATGAAGCAAGATAGTGATAATGACTTTATCCAAGCCTTGCTAGTAGGAAAAAGAGAGAAAACATACCAAAGCTTCCAAAAAGAATAAATTTTAGGAACATGCATGCATTTGAATGTAACTGAGGATTTTCCAAAGATCAGAGTGGTATCCTCACCAACTGTTACATGAATGCAGTGAAAAATAAAACGAAGTTCAGTCAGGCAGAATTACCAGGTCAAATCAAAATTTCTGTGGAAGTCTAGTTGTAAGAAATAGTATTTCTTAAAAGAACGTGGAACAGAAATGCCTAAGATTCACTATTCAAGAGAAACTTAAACCTACCTGGCTAACAACTATTGAAAAGGAGCTCTAATGGATAACATGAGGATTTAATTTGAGTAGCTATTCAAGAAGTAAAAATGTAGTCAAGTCTTATTAATGAGTTAAGAGCAATGAGGAACAAGGGTTGCGGTAGGAGCTAAGATAGACCTAGACTGCAGAAGACCTTTCTCTACTCGAAATATTGATGGAGAAAAAGGAAAAAGGGGCAGGAGCCAATAGAAGTTGAAGAATCATCTCATTCAGAAACCAAGCCTGAACTACACGGACCCCAGAAGATATGATGGAAGTTTCTGGCCAGAACGTGTAATGTGCACAGAGCCTATGACTTGGAGACAACCAAAATCTTTGCATTTCCACTCTTTACAGAGGGCACAGCCTGTTGCAGAGAGAGAGAGGAGGAAACACAAAGGCCATCTACTCTGCTCCCTGAGCAAAGCTAGCATTCCTGATAATAGGAGGATTCAGAGAGAAGGTGTGGTGCAAGAGTGGGGTTCTCCCAAACGAGTGATATGACAATAGAAGCTAGAGCAAGAGCCTGCAGACAGAGAGCTGATGGGGACAGGCCATTAAATATTTGTAAACCACAAGATTGAAAATAGGATGTTAAAACTATTCAGATTTTTTCCTCTCAACATTGCACTACTCATATTATCCTCTCAAAAGGAGACAACAAATTTTGAAAATACCACTGTCCATCACTAGTTCAGCACTGAATGTTACTAGGACGGCTCAAGACAGAAAATGGGCTTCTCAAGGAAAGCAGTTTCTGAAGGAAATAAGAAGAGCATCAATCTTATCCCTACCTGATCGCTTCTTCCACAGACTGGCCGATAATATTAGAGGAAGGCCCTGGCTGAGATAGTGGTGTCAGGCTTATCACCCACTTCACTGGCTTGTAGTACTCATCACTGGAACTTAACAGATAAAATAGTGTGGTCAGGAAAATTATCTGCAAAACAAAGGACAGTATCTCCTAAAAAATCACATTGATAAACTATAGGAAGGAAAACAAATGGAACCGAGAATATGCTTTACTACAGAAGGAAATGTGACATGAACTTATCTATATGTACATACCAGAGACAGCACAAAATTGAGAAGGGCAGTCCCACTGTAGAAGAGGATGGTTAGGAGAGTAGTGACAGTGGTGAAAAGTAGGCTCACGTTCCGGCTCATAACAATCCACAGAGACTCTAAGATCTGATGAAGAGGGAAAGCTGAATCAGAACTAATCCTCAAGAAAGAATTTCTACCACTACCTAGTATGCTTTTAACATAGTGTTTTAGTACCATAAACTGAACAGACAAGAACTGAGTATAACTGCCCTTGAACAACATGGATTTGAGCTGTGTGGGTCCACCGATACATGGACTTTTTCAATAAATGTATTGGTAAGTATTTTGTAGATTCGTTGATAATCTGAAAAAACATTTTCTTTCCTGTAGCTTACTTTATTGTAAGAATAAAGTATACAGTACCTATAACAAACAAAATAAGTGTTAATCAACTGGTAAGGCTTCAGGTCAACAGTAGACTACTAATAGTTATATTTTTGGAGAGTCAAAAGTTTTACATGAATTTTTGACTGTGCGGGGGTGTTGGCACCCCTAATCCCTATACTGTCAAAGGGTCAACTGTATTATTTTAAATGAAAAAAATAATAACCTGATAACATCTGAATGATGATTAGTAAGGAAAATGGCTAATTATGGTGAATCTACTCCAAATAATATTGGGCAGACATTAGTTTCATCTAATTTATCTAATCATTCAGCCAACTTAGATACACCTACAAATACAAAGGCACCATTAAATGACTTCAATAAAATCACAGTAAAAGAAATGAACAGAGTAAAGGGCAGAGCTCTGCAGCTAAAAATCTTTCCTTGGAGGATGATCCTTCTATCAAGACCCACTGAGTTCATTTGATCCATCCCCTGCAAATTTACTAGAACTTGAAATTAAAATGGTTATTAGTTTATGTTAAGTAATACTAAAAGAAGATGTATGGTATCTATAGCACACCTACATGTTTTCATTTCCTGTCTCTTTATGAATTTAAATTCTTTCATGATAGTGTCTGTTCTATTCCCCAGGGTACCATCCCTCCTCTTCATGAAAAACACAGAAGAAAGATGATCCAAAAAACAGCTTCCACAACATTTTTCAAAATGTTCCCATAAATCTCACAGCAATGCTGTGAGGGAAGCAATGCAGATAATATCACCTTTATTTTAAAGCTATATAAACTGAGGCTCAGAGATTTTAAAACCTTGCCCAAGGGCACAGAGCTAATGAAGAAAACTAGAGCCGGGACCAGAATGCCTGATGTCTGATTTTATTTTGGTGCCCTTTCCAAAACAGCAGTTCTGTTTTCTGTCCTAAGTTCATTATACCATCTGTTCTATGAAAGGCCTATCCATTCCTTTCTTACTTCAAATGTACCGTTTATAAAGGCATATTTTGTTGTCCTCGGCATTTCTTGCAAACCTCAGCTCAGCCTTTCTAAGAGACCTTTGGCAAACTGGTTTCATTTACAGTAACTCCTTACATAAAATCATGAAAATGCTTCACAATGCCTACAAAAATATGCATGACTGACTGACTGACCTTGTGGGATAAAGAATGAATGAATAATGCCACTGATTCCAAGAAACAAACCAACAATGCCCTTACTTGTGATTTTGACAAGCATTCTTTTGGGGACTGTAATCATTTTGGAATTTTTTTCAAAAAAATGTTTAAATAGTTTCTGGGCTATACTGATAGGAAGTGCCCTGTGGTTAATTCTTAAGAAATTAACTGAATACACTAATTGTAGACTGGTAGTGTCTAACAACAACCAAGTGACCTTCCTATGCAGCCAAGGTGATCAGGTAGGAAGATCCAGAGTCTGATGGCAGAAATAAAAAATTCAATCAAGGGTTGGCCTTGACAGCTTCTTAACATTTTTTTCTCATGAGATAGGCAGTAATATTGAAGAGTGTGGTATTTTTATGCTGAACAACAAAATGTGTCAATATTTAGATGATGAACAGAAACTACTGAACCAATATTCCAAAGGACCAATGCATATTACAAAAGCACATAAGGGTAAAAGATCCATTCCTAGCCAAGACAGGTCAATTTGGACTTTAATGTAAGGGAGCACAGAAAGTTCACTGATAATGTTTCAAATCTGACACTGCAACTAACCTTTAAGAAATACCATTTGTTGAGTTTTGGTGTAGTACCAAAACAAGAACAGCCAGTTATCTGAAAGGCTATTAAAAGACTCCCCTCTTCAACTACATGTGTATGTGAGGTTGGACGTTTCTCATATACTTCCATCAAAACAAGTATTCCACATCAGACTGAATGTAATAGTTACAAGAATCCAGATATTAAACAGATTTGCAAAAATGTAAAAGAAAAACTCACTAAATCATTTGTTTTGGAAAATGGTTATTTTTCAGACACAAAAATTGTTCTTTATGTCAACACATGTTACCTTTTAGTGAACTGATAAATACTTAAAAATTCCTCAATTTTTAACTGCCAATACAACAAATATCAATAGAACCCACATAAACATAAGTTCCTTGAAGTCTTCAAACCAAAAGTTTGAGAGCTATTGTACTAGAGAAAACAAGAGGGAAGGGATTATCGAAAACATAAAATTCAGAAATCTTTAAGTAGAAGACATACATTTCTACATTTAATTCCAAACTGTTATAGCTATATTAGGTGAATGGAGGAAGGGAAAGTGTGAGTGCAAGGATGGGGGTAAGAACCAAAGGAGTTGTAAGAAAATCTCAAAGGAATAATAAGAAAGCACTGAGAGACTTGAAAAAAAGACACGTCTTTATCTTCATCTTCCACATTAGGAAGACAAAAGATAATGCCTAAATTTGCAAAACCAAGAAAAGAACAGCATAAACATTATTTTAGAAATTTAGAGGTAAATAAATACCCAGAGGAAGCCAAAAAAAATTTGTCAACAGACATTTCTGGAGAATGAGACTGAAATGGAAAACCAAAAAGTAGAGCACTGATATTTTTTTATTAAAAATCTTAAAGCATTTTTGACTTCTCAACTATGGTCATCAATTATTTGATAAGAATTAAATTTTTAAAAAGCCTACCGTTCCAAACCTCAACTTTTGTTAACTTGATAAAAGTCGTAAGTTTATTCACAAGAAAGTTCTCATCTCTGTGAAAAGCCACATGGCAAGATACCACAGAAAATATGCTAAGGAACGAAGAGTGGTCATTAATACTCAGCAACAAGGCAAGCTGTTATTGCTGCTCTGTCTTTGGAATACAAGGCAGAGGTGGATGGTGGATAGTGGGGAGGGAATATAACAGGCAAAGCCTTTACCCATTCAGTCTCTCTAATGTAAGTGGAACCGTATTTCCATCTGCCAAAGGCTTCACCACCAGAAAGGCAGTTCCCTCTCGAATGGTCCAACTGGGGACATTCTGATCAGCCTCAGGGAACAAAGATGTCTACTGCAGAATCTGAGCATTGCCCATAGGCTTCCTGATTCAGCATCTCTCAGTTATTCTCTAACCACAGCAGAGGCACCAGTGGTGCTACACCTGATGTACATGGTTTTCGACATCTTTCTAGTGCAGTCAGCATTCTCAAAACTGTCAATGTTGCAGCATTTGAAATAGGGTAACTAAAGGCCTCTAAGAGTATAAAGAAAACTGAGAATTAGAGTTTGTTTTTATTTCTAAGTACAATTTAACTATAACTGCTATTTCTTACCGAAAGAAATGTCTCAATATTCTCGTGAACAAAGGAAGCAATATCCTGCCAGTCCAGGATGTCTCCCAGCCAGCTATTCTGACGACTTATATGCATCTTATGTCCTTTGTGCCTTCCAGAATGTGTTACATTCTACGGAATAAAATAGGTCAGATATGAAATCTCCACCTTAACTTATAATACAAAGTATAAGTAGCTTATTTTTTGTCAATTTTAACACTTACCAGTTACTCAAAGGTAAAAACTTAGCATTGCTTAAGAAATCAACTAAGAACTCCACCTGAAGACCTGTAATATTTTTCTGCTTACATTCGAGACACCATGTCTTAGCCCAGCTTAAGTGCATCCCTCCTAAACACATCTGTGACCACAATTTATTCCTCAATATATACCACTGTACATCAACACAGCATTTACTGTCATCTTTTTTTTCCTTTTTAGCCCCTCCACGTTTTTTTGGGTCTCTCATTTTTTGCTTTTTCCCTCTTTCCTCATCTCCCTTATTTCATTAAAAGATAGAGGAAGAGGAGAGAATTATATGAAAAAGTACACCTAAAACTAATACAATATTACATGTCAACTATATCTCAATAAAACAGGAAATAAAAAAGAATATGAAAAAGAAACAAGAATGGGAAGAAAATTACATTGGCAAGAATGCAGGAATAAATAAACTTGAAAGCGATATAAATTTTAAAAAAGACCACTGAAGTTAAAATTCATAAATAGAGGTAGGTTCTTAACATTTTGCATGTATTTGCACTCTCACACTTTTACTAATAGCATAGTGGTATCAATCTTCATTATAAAATGTATGACATCAGGTCCTAGTAAAAGGGTAAAGAAAGTAGTATACTCACCACTTATAAACCTATGCTTTTAAAACACTGACCTCCCTGGACCATAAAATGAAGCTCAAAGTGGGTAAGGAACAGTAAAAGCTGTTTATTTGTAAGCAGAAGCCCTAGAGTTAACAGAGGAAACAGACCTTTTCAATCATCTGGTTCTTCAGCAGGTACCTACCTAGATGTTCCCCAATTAATTTTAACTCCCAGTCTTTCAAACTCACAAAAACCAATACTGTTCCCTGAACTCATCCTCAGGGCAAGAGTATACAATCCCAAACAGGTCACCAAGGAACGATTCAAATTTAAAGTCAAGTTCTTCTCCCCTGTACCCCACGTTAAGAGATTTATATATGCTCCTCTTTTCCTTACATCAACCCTGGGAAAATTCACCACCAACTCTGCCCCGCCCTCTCCCTCCTTCCCCACTGGATGGTCATCTTCCATAGCACAGCTCCTGATGACCCAGAGGCCCTGCCAACCCCCTTGACAGCATGGTCTGCAGCTTTCAAAATCAACGTTTTTATATTTAATGAAAAATGGGTTTTTTCCGTCATAAATTCTGAACTAAGAGTGTATCAGCACAAGTAACATACAAGATTGATTTCAAAGAGAGATTTTATAAACTTTTGGACCTGTTTTCACTTCCTCAAAGAAAAAAGCTCTTATGTTTAGGGCTATATATCCAAAACAGTAGCCACTGGACACATGTAGCTCCTGAGCACTTAAAATGTGGCTAGTCCAAAAACTGAGGTGTCCTGTTAGCATAAAATACACACCAGATTTTCAATACTTAGTATGGGAGAAGAAAAAGAATATAAAATATCTCAAAATTTTTTCTGTTGATTACATATTGAAATGATAATACACTGGGTATACTGGGTTAAAAAAACTATATTATTAAAATTAATTTCATTTGTTTATTTTTTATTTTTAATGTGGCCACTAGAAAAATTAATATTATGTATATGGCTTACATTACATTTCTATTGCACAGAGCTGGTCTAGATGAGACTTAGAGGATGAGATGCTGTGCATGACAATGATTAGAGGATGGAATACAGATACACCAGAGGAACTGGTGGGTTCTGCCACGCAGGTTAACCATCAGCTCAAACTTTTAGTGACCTGATATTTAAGACCTTGTAACTTAAAAATTTCTTAAAAAACGAAATCCTAAAGTTAATACAATCCTATCTAGTCAATGAGTCTATAAAAGTATTTTATTATTTTACACATGAAATACTTTAATAACTTACCTTTACAAACCAAGAATGATAGAGTCTGTCCCAAAGTTCTAATACTTGCTTTTCAATTACAACAGTATTGTTCACCTTATCTCCCAGGATTTTATGAAGCTGGAAGAAACACAGATATAATCCAGTTTAAAATTTCAGTCAACAATCCAGTAAAATGAATACACGCTGGGTCACATTTATTCTAAATCAAGCCAAAGTATTCAGGACTATTTAACTGCCTCTAGACACATTATGATCTTTTCTTAAACTCTACTGTTCAATATTCCTAGTAATCTTCCTTGCCTTTCTTGTCTTTTTGTTTTTTTCTTTTCTCTATTCTTGGATATCTAAAAGAACTACTTCAAGTTATAAGAGAATGATACAAATGAATCCATGACTACTGACTTATCTACTCTCACCTGCCCAGAGGAAAATCTGTTGCATGAGGCCCAAGTGCCCATACATTATAAGAAATTTCATGTTATATTTATCACTTTTATAAGAACTGTCACAAAACTTTAAGTAAAATTTTAAGATCTTAGCTATAAATACAAGTATTTTCCTTAGTTTGCTAAAAGATGTCCGGTCTCAGAGTTACAAATGATCAGAGAGACTTCAGAGTTTGTGGGAACCAAGTACACTGAGACAAGGTAACTCAGACAGTAGAAAGAGCAAGAAATTTGAAATTAGTCTTCAGTTGGCAACCAAGCACACAATTTACCACATGACCATTAGGAATTTACTTAGCCTTGCTAAGTCTGTTTCCTTGTTCGTAGAGCAGGCAAAATAATTCAGACCATTGCAGGTTTCTTAGAAATATTAAACAGAACAAATTGGAAACTGCCAAGCAGTTACCAGCAGGTAATAAAATTTAATATGCCCTAATACTTTATGTCCTCATAGTCTTATTTGACCACCCAAGCTTAGTGATCATTCCATCCTAATGCATAAATAATGAAATCAGGTCTATTTTGAACAAGCATATAACCAACTCTTAGACTGCTCAGGCTACTAGTACTATTCAGTATGATCACCTAGAAGGTTCAACTTCATTGTATGTTGGTGATTTAAGCCTATTTCAAAATGGAAATTGTTCTAAACAGAATCACCATTTATACTTTATCAAAGCTAGAAGCCACTACCAATGAAGACTCTACAAAGAAAAGGCCAGAAAGACCAGCTGTTCCCTTACCTTGTGGGTTATCCATTCTCGTCCATACTGATACACATTGTTAGCCGCAGAATTGAGGGCTCTTTGGACTACCTGAGCCTCGGGAAGCCAACTAATTTAAAATAGAGAAAAAAATGAAAAGTGAGTAGAATTTTAGTATACTATGCCATTAACTCCTGTAACTCATGTATTTAAACCATCATTAACTGACAGTTGATCAGTAATCATACAGATAGAAATGTATTACATGCAGCTCTTGACCTCTAGGCCTAACTGCCCCAATTCTAACATTTGAGATTTCCCTTTAAGCTTTCCTTAGCTTTTAGACATACTTTCCCCACAACCTCCCTTTCTTTCTGCTCTGCCTGGTTTCTCTGTCCATATATGTCCTGGGTCATCTGCCTTATTCAGCACCAGGGGAAGTGGTTCTGGGATAATCAGCATCTGGGACATTGGTTCACTGGTTCTCAAAGGGTGGTCCATGGAGCAGCAGCATTAAAGCTGCCTGGAAACCTGTTAGAAATGAAAATTCTTGGGCCCAATCCCAGACCTACTGACAAAGAATCTCTGGGCTAGGCCTAGCAATCGGTACTTTAACATGCCCTTGCAGGTGATTGTGATGCATGCTAAAATTTGACAACCACTGATCTAAGGAAGTGAAGAACTGAGGAAGAAAACAAGAAAATTAAGAGGATGAATCACTGTTTTCAATTTTTTACCACTGCAGATCTTTTTCTTTAAGATGTGACGAACTTCTAAGCAGAGTTCCAGCCATATAAGGAACTGCCCTACAAGCTGTACTCCCTGTGCAGTGCAAGGCGGCCTCCCCACTTTCCTGTTACCCAAGCAAGCTACATCATTTGCATTAAGACATATCATATGTTAACTTATGCTCAGAGTTTTCCAAAGGAGAAAATAACTTAACATATTCTCTAAATTGTGCCTCACAATACTGTATACTAAAGATGCTGATATTCACAAATCTTAACAGTCCTGATTTCAACCGTTCATGAGTGGTGCTAAAAGGCCATGGCAGACAGTAACTAACCACTTTCCTGAGGCCTAAATATGACACATGCTACAATACTGGCTTATGAGAAAAAGTCAAATAATTATTGAGTTGTCAAATGTGTGACGTCCTCAGCTCACAACAGCTTTATGTACTTTTAGTAATTTATATAGCAAGTCAGAAGTGATAACTTGCTTTTGTATGTTGTGTGAGTGAGAGTCATAAAGAAAAAGCCACCTGTCACTGACTGCCATGAAAAGTAATGATGCCTAAGAAAGCGATGGTTTTAACCAGAAAAAAAAGACATTCTGGATAAATTAGTAAGCAGAATGTCAAACTGGTAATGGTTTGAATCTTTAATATTAACCAGTTCAGCCTACACTCCAAATAAAGCAATTGTGAAACATTTAGCAAAATCTCAAGTATTTCTCAGCAAATATGACAAAGCTTTAGAGATGCTTACAAATGTAATAATCTGACAGTGTAAGGATATGAACAGGGAATATGGATATCTAGATGTGATCTGGGAGAAATTAAATTATTCTCATATAGATTCATTGGGAGTTTGAAGGGACTGCTAAATATTTTCAATTATATGGCACTACATTTTATGGGAAAAATTACAACCTATAGTGTTATTCACAAGTATGAGGATTCACAGAGGTATCTGGATAGATTCTTAATGACTAACAAACACTTATTAGGCCAGAAAAAAGTCTTGCTGGCTGCTATGGAAACACTTTCTGACTCAGGGGTCCTAAGAGCAATACATAAGAGCTGTCATGCAGCCAAGTCAAAGGCTTTGGCTCAGTTCAGACCTCTTCACAAATGTTCTCTGAGATGAGGAGTCAGAAAAACTGGAGCAACCTAGGCTGGGACAAACTGGGATGTGCCCCCGTCTGACACGAACCAGTGCCTGTAAACTGAGCTCCTTCCTTAGGTATTCATGACTTTAGCCAATCACTAACTCTCCTATCCTAGGTCAAGAGTGATCCCCCAGGTGAAACCAAGTTTCTACAATTTGGACTGGTCTACTCTTCCAGGGTAAAGGTTACTCTCTGTCACAGTAATGACCTATCAAGAGAGCAGTCCCAATTAAAAACAACTTAGCTTTGCCTCTGAGATTCCTCCCAAGTAAGAGAAGGGCAAAGTCACATTCAATACCATTTTAATGCCATCTCCTAAAAAGGGTCGTAAGAATCAACAGGCTCAAGACTAGTCAATAGAAAGTAGAAAATGGGCTCCAAACTAAAAGAATTGTCCAAATGAGAATTAAGATGTGCTCCAACTTCAACTTAATTTTCTCTGAAGCTCTGCTAGGATGATCCTATCCTAAATCTTTCTAATTTATTCACCAAGCACAGTCATGGGAAGCTGAGGTACCAATACAGGGCATATAAAATGTGCACACACTGGAAGGAAGTATATCTGATCAATTCTTAACTGAATCTCCTCCACTAGGAATATCCACACGAATTTCCCTCAAGGCCAACTGCCATCTTCAGGACAGGAATCCACTGAGTGCTGAAATTTGCAAGAAACCATTATTACGAATTCATGCTGGCCCCACTCATCTGCTGCAAAAGAGTAGGACCTTCCACAATTCATCAAAGTCTAAACAGTTTTAAAAAAGCCTCCCTGCATGGAATATTACCTAGCAATAAAAAAGACAAACTATTGATACATACAACATCTGAAATGGACTTCAAGGGAATTAGGCTAAGTGAAAAAAAGCCAGCCTCATCAGACTGCATACTGTATGATTTGATTTATATATCACTCATGAAACAACTATATTACAGATACGGAGAAAAGATTAATGGCTGCCAAGGGTTAAGGATATGTTGAAGGAGGAAGTAAAGAATAGGTGTGGCGACAAAGAAGTGGCATGAGGGACCATCTAGTGATGGAATGGTTCTGTCTCTTGATGGTGTTGCTACCTTACAGGAAGCTACACAAGATAAAATTGCAGAGAACACACATACACAAACATACACACACACACACACACACACACACAAAGTGTGTGTAAAACTAGTGAAATGTCAGTTTTGTTATTGTATTACAGTTATGTAAGGTGACAACAGAGGTGGGGTGAGGAGTCCACAAGACATGTATATTTCTTTGGAACTTCCTGTGAATCTGTATTTCAAAATTAAATAACACAACAAGAAAATGACCAACATTCTAAACTACTCTGATTTGGGGCTCCCCAAATGTGTGTGCCTTCAATACAGTAGCAGATACAGTGCTATTACAATTAAAAGTACAGTTTTGAAAGTACAAGTTACCATAAGAAGGGCTCTGGACTTATTTCTACCACAGTAGAATGACCACAAAGAAAAGGAGCTCTTGCGATACGAAGGCTGCCAGTTTTTTACCTTCACTCCAGAACTGCACCAGCATAGCCAGTGGAATACTAGATGCCTCTACTTGCACCTACACAGGCACCTCAAACTCAACAGGCAAAAAAGTAAAGTATTTCTTTCATGTCATCTGCTTTTCTATTTCCCTTCACAGTGAGTCCACCATCATCCATTCACTCCCAAAGCTAGAATAGGAGTCATGCTAGATTCCTTTCTCCTATATCCAACTGATCACCAACTATCTCCCTTAAGATCTTAATATCTGTCCATTCTGCTTACCCCTGCTACAACTGTCCACAGTTATGGGCTTCATGACCTCTCCCTGGTTTATTCTAAAATTTAATGGGTGGAAAGGCTCAAGGCTTGTACTTTTCTCCACCGTGCAGTGGCAAAGACTGCTATAGAATGACATTCTAATTATGCCGTTTATTCTATTCTTAATCAAGATAATAAACATAACCATCACTCTCAAGCTTCCTTGTACCTCTGTATTTCCTTCCTGTAGTCCACCCTATCCACAACCAACCACTGATCTTTCCCTTGCTAAAGATTAGTTTTCATTCTCTAGAATTTAACATAAATGAAATCATATCCTGTGGACTCTTGTTTCCCTGACTTCTTTCACTCAGCATAATTCTTCTGAGATCCACTCAGGCTGTGGCATGTACTTCTTATTTAAGTATTATATCCTTGAGTGGATATACAATTTTTAACCAGAAATACTGCACATTGAGTAAACTCTAGGTAACAGGAGATAAGCAAGTAGAAATGTATTCTGAAAGAAGTATTTTCAAGAATATTCAAATGTGATTCTAAACCAAGTCCGAGAAATGTCCTAAGAGGTTTTATCTGATGGAATAAAGTCAAGCCAAGGGAGAAAACGAAGTTCAATCTCGATTTACAATCCTAAAACTGACAGGATATTTCCCAACTTAAATTAGTGACTAACGAGGGACTTCTGAGAAGATGGTGCCGTGAGCACAGCGGCGGAAATCTCCCCCCAAAACCAAATATATTTGCGAAAATACAGCAAATACAACTATTCCTAAAAGAGAGACCAGAACAGGAGGACACCAGCCTGCAGCTACGCCTGAGAGGACTCGGCACCCCACGAGATGGGTAAGATACGGAGCCGCGACCCTATGGGACCTGAGAACTCCCCCTCCCCAGTGCACCAGCAGAAGGAGATGAATCAGAGCGGGGAGGGAGTGGAACCACAGGCTTGCCAAATAACCAGTCCTGCTGATCTGCGCCGGGAGCACTGACACACTATGCGCAGTGTATCAGATATTGGAGAGACAGAGGTGCAGATTCCAAGAAGGCAGGTCCACCCAGCCGGTTCCCCGGGGCAAAAGAAAAGCGCGCACTTTTTTAGGGGTCTTAAAGAGACAAGGACCCAATGAAAGAGCAGCATCGTCCCAGCTCACTCAGCCAAGCAGGCTGGGAGTCCTTGGGAATTTCAGTCCCCTGGGAATGTGGCTGGGGAAAAGCAGTCGCACGAAGACTTCCCACAGGAATCAGCAGCCTCCAATTCGTTCCCTCCCCAGAGTCACAAAGGGCCTGGCAGAGCAGTGTGGCTGCAGAATAGTGGATCAGCAGCGCCACCTACAGGATCGTCACAGAAACAAATCCGGCAGGCGTTTTTTTTTCTTTCCTCCCTCTTCCATTTCTTCTTTTTTTCTTTTTCTGACCACTTCCATCGCCATGAAAAGATAAATATGGGACAAACAAAGCTTACCCAGACAACCTCAGACCAGACTACCCCAGAGAGGGAGCCTAATGGGATGGACATGCACAATATTCCTGAAAAAGAATTCAGAAAAAAAGTCATAACCATACTGATGGATCTACAAAGAAATATGCAAGAGCTAAGGGAGGAAGTGAGGGAAGTGAGGAAAAACAAGCAGAGATGAGACAAGTGATCGAAGGGCTTAGCAGCAGACTTGACGAGATGCAAGAGACTGTTGGTGAAATAGAAATAACAGAACAGGAATTCAGAGAAGCTGAGGCAGAGAGAGATAAAAGGATGTCTAGGAATGAAATAATTTTAAGACAACTGTGGGACCAATTCAAACGGAACCATATTCGCATTATAGGAATACCAGAGGAAGAAGAGAGAGAAAAATGGATACAAAGGTTCTTTGAAGAAATAATTACGGAAAACGTACCCAACATGGGGAAAGAAATAGTCTCTCAAACCATGGAAGGCTACAGATCTCCCAACACACGGGACCCAAAAAGTCAACAAGACACATAATAATTAAAACGACAAAGATCAAAGATAAGGACAGATTATTAAAGGGAGCTAGACAGAGAGAAAATATCACCTACAAAGGAAAATTCATCAGACAATCATCACACTTCTCAACAGAAACCTTACAGGCCAGAAGAGAATGGCATGATATATTTAACGTAATGAAACAGAACGGCCTCGAACCAAGAATATCGTATCCAGCACGATTATCATTTAAATTTGAGGGAGAGATTAAACACTTTCCAGACAAGCGAAAGCTGAGGTAATTTGCCTCCCATAAACCACCTCCTCAGGATATCTTAAAGGGACTGCTCTAGATGGAAGCACTCTTAAGGCTAAAAAGATGTTACCAGAGAAAATAAAATCATAGCAAAGAGGGCAGACCATCCAAATACTAACTAAAGGCAAAGAATAAAACACCTAGTATATAAAGAATAGAGGAGGAAGAATAAGAAGGAAGAGAATTAAAGAATCATCAGACTCTGTTTACAGTAACCTAACAAAAAAGTTAAGTTAGACTGTTAGATAGTACAGAAGCTACCCTTGAACCTTTGGTAACCACGAATCTAAAGCCAGCAAGGGCAATAAGTACATATCTGTCGATAATCACCGTAAAGCTAAATGGACTGAATGCACCAATCAAAAGACACAGAGTTACTGAATGGATAAGAAAGGAAGACCCATCTATATGCTGCTTACAGGAGACTCACCTCAAACCCAAAGATATACACAGACTAAAGGTGAAGAGATGGAAAAAGATATTTCATGCAAACAACAGGAAGAAAAAAGCAGGTGTTGCAGTACTTGTATCAGACAAAATAGACTTCAAAACGAAGAAAGTAGCAAGAGATAAAGAAGGACATTATATAATGATAAAGGGCTCAGTCCAACAAGTGGATATAACCACTTCAAATATATATGCAACCAACACAGGAGCACCGGAATATGTGAAACAAATACTAACAGAATTAAAGGAGGAAATAGAAAGCAATGCATTCATTTTAGGAGACTTCAACACACAACTCATTCCAAAGGACAGATCAACGAGACAGAGAATAAGTAAAGACGCAGAGGCACTGAACAACACACTAGAACAGATGGACCTAACAAACATCTATAGAACTCTACACCCAAAAGCAACAGGATACACATTCTTCTCAAGTGCACATGGAACATTTTCCAGAGTAGACCACATACTAGGCCACAAAAAGAACCTCAGTAAATTCAAAAATATTGAGATCCTACCAACCAACTTCTCAGATCACAAAGGTATAAAACTAGAAATAAATTTTAGAAAGAAATCAAAAAGGCTCTCAAATACATGGAGACATAACAACATTCACCTAATTTCAATGGGTTAACAACCAAATCAAAACAGAAATCAAAGAATATATGGAGACTAATGACAACAACAACACAAAGCCACTTCTGTGGGACGCAGCAAAGGCAGTTCTAAGAGGAAAGTATATTGCAATCCAGGCCTATTTAAAGAAGGAAGAACATTCCCAAATGAATAGTCTAAAGACACAATTACTGAAATTGGAAAAAAAAGAACAAATGAGGCCCAAAGTCACCAGAAGGAGGGACATAATAAAGACCAGACAAGAAATAAATAACATTGAGAACAATAAAACAATAGAAAAAAATCAATGAAACCAAGAGCTGGTTCTTTGAAAAAATAAACAAAATAGATAAACCCCTAGCCAGACTCATTAAGAGAAAAAGAGAATCTACACACATAAACACAATCAGAAATGAGAAAGGAAAAATAACGATGGACCCCACAGATATACAAAGAATTATAAGAGAATACAATGAGAATCTATATGCTAACAAGCTGGAAAACCTAGAAGAAATGGACAACTTCTTAGAAAAATACAACCTTCCAAGACTGACCAAGCAAGAAACAGAAAAACTAAACAGACCAATCACCAGCAAAGAAATTGAAGCAGTAATCAAAAAACTACCCAAGAACAAAACCCCCGGACCAGATGGATTCACCTCTGAATTCTACCAGACATATGGAGAAGAAATAACACCGATTCTCCTTAAAGTTTTCCAAAAAATAGAAGAGGAGGGAATACTTCCAAACTCATTCTATGAAGCCAGCATCACTCTAATACCAAAACCGGGCAAAGACCTCACCAAAAAAGAAAATTACAGACCAATATCCCTGATGAACGTAGATGCAAAAATACTCTACAAAATATTAGCAAACCGAATTCAAAAATACATCAAGAGGATCATACACCATGATCAAGTGGGATTCATCCCAGGGATGCAACGATGGTACAACATTCGAAAATCCATCAACATCATCCACCACACCAACAAAAAGAACAAAAACCACATGATCATCTCTATAGATGCTGAAAAAGCATTTGACAAAATTCAGCATCCATTCATGATTAAAACTCTCAACAAAAAATGGGTATAGACGGCAAGTACCTCAACATCATAAAGGCCATATATGACAAACCCACAGCTAACATCATACTTAATGGAGAGAAGCTGAAAGCTTTTCATCTAAGATCGGGAACAAGACAGGGATGCCCACTCTCTCCAATGTTATTCAACATAGTACTGGAGGTCCTAGCCACGGCAATCAGACAAAACCAAGACATACAAGGCATCCAGATTGGTAAAGAAGAAGTCAAATTGTCACTGTTTGCAGATGACATGAAACTGTACATAAAAACCCCTAAAGACTCCACTCAAAAACTACTAGAACTAATATCTGAATTCAGCAAAGTTGCAGGATACAAAATTAACACAGAAATCTGTTGCTTTCCTATACACTAACGATAAAATAACAGAAAGAGAAATCAGAAAAACAATTCCATTCACAATTGCATCAAAAAGAATAAAATACCTAGGAATAAACTAACGAAGGAAGTGAAAGACCTATACCCTGAAAACTATAAGACACTCCTAAGAGAAATTAAAGAGGACACTAACAAATGGAAATTCATCCCATGCTCTTGGCTAGGAAGAATAAATATTGTCAAAATGGCTATACTACCTAAAGCAATCTACAGATTCAACGCAATCCCTATCAAAATACCAACAGCTTTCTTCAATGAACTGAAACAAATAATTCTAAACTTCATATGGAACCACAAAAGACCCCGAATAGCCAAATCAATCCTGAGAAGGAGGAATAAAACAGGGGGAATTACACTCCCTGACTTCAAGCTCTACTACAAAGCCACAGTAATCAAGACAATTTGGTATTGGCACAAAAACAGACCCACAGACCAGTGGAATAGAATAGAAAATCCAAACATTAACTCAAACATATACAGTCAATTAATATTTGATAAAGGAGCCTTGGATATACAATGGGGAGATGACAGCTTCTTCAGCAGCTGGTGTTGGAAAAACTGGACAGCTACATGTAAGAGAATGAAACTGGACTACTGTCTAACCCCACACACAAAAGTAAACTCAAAATGGATCAAAGACCTGAATGTAAGTCATGAAAACATAAAACTCTTAGAAAAAAACATAGGCAAAAATCTCTTGGACATAAACATGAGCGACTTCTTCATGAACATATCTCCCCGGGCAAGGGAAGCAAAAGCAAAAATGAACAAGTAGGACTATATCAAGCTGAAAAGCTTCTGTACAGCAAAGGACACCACAGTAGAACAAAAAGACATCCTACAGTATGGGAGAATATACTCATAAATGATGTATCCGATAAGGAGTTGACATCCAAAATATATAAAGAACTCACTCACCTCAAGAAACAAAAAGCAAATAATCCAATTAAGAAATGGGCAGAGGACATGAATAGACACTTCTCTAAAGAAGAAATTCAGATAGCCAACAGGCACATGAAAAGATGCTCCACATCGCTAATCATCAGAGAAATGCAGATTAAAACCACAATGAGATATCACCTCACACCGGTGAGGATGGCCAACATCCAAAACACAAACAACAACAAATGTTGGCGAGGATGTGGAGAAAAGGGAACCCTCCTACACTACTGGTGGGACTGCAAATTAGTTCAACCATTGTGGAAAGCAGTATGGAGGTTCCTCAAAAAACTCAAAATAGAAATACCATTTGACCCAGGAATTCCACTCCTAGGAATTTACCCTAAGAATGCAGCAGCCCAATTTGTAAAGGACAGATGCACCCCTATGTTTATTGCAGCACTATTTACAATAGCCAAGAACTGGAAGCAACCTAAGTGTCCATCAGTAGATGAATGGATAAAGAGGTGGTACATATACACAATGGAATATTATTCAGCCATAAGAAGAAAACAAATCCTACCATTTGCAACAACATGGATGGAGCTAGAGGGTATTATGCTCAGTGAAATAAGCCAAGCCGAAAAAGACAAGTATCAAATGATTTCACTCATATGTGGAGTATAAGAACAAAGAAAAAAACTGAAGGAACAAAACAACAGGAGAGTCACAGAACCCAAGAACGGACTAATAGTTACCAAAGGGAAAGGAACTGAGGAGGATGGGTGGGAAGGGAGGGACAAGGGGGAAAAAGGGGCAGTACGATTAGCAGATGTAATGTTGGCGTGGCGTGGGGAGGGCTTTACAACTCAGAGAAGACAAGTAATGATTCTATAGCACCTCACTACACTAATGGACAGTGACTGTAATGGGGTTGGGGGGGGACCTGTTGAAGGGGGTAGTTTAATAATCATAATATTGCACATGTAATTGTAGATTAATGATACGAAAATAAATTATATATTAAAAAAAATGTATAGGTGCAATATAGTATCGTTGTTTTTGAAAAGTCATAAACCCAGTAAAGATATAAACACCTGAATGTGTAGATATGTTTCTAGATACCTATAGAGTTATAGGGTGTTAGTGTTATCTGTAAGCATTTTTAATGGAGATCCAAAGTAAATAAAGCAAAATGTTCATTACTCTTAAAAAAAAAATTAGTGACTACCTTAGGGTTAGTAAAAAAAGGAGGCCATGCATGTACCAAGTTCACCTGAGTGAACAGTGAAGCTCTGCTGGACATTCCCCACAAAGAAATAAAACCCGTCTCAGAGAAGCAAAATTAACGAAGCACACAAAGATATTTCTAAGATGGGGGTTGGCAAATGTTTTCTATAAAGGGCCAGAGAGCAAATCTTAGGCTTTTTAGGACATATAATCTTTGTCACAAGAACTCTATTCTGTTTGCCCTTGAAGCCCATAAACAGCCATAGACAGTATGTAAATAAATGGATGTACATGTGTTCCAATAACACTTTATGAAAACAGGTGGCCAGATTTGCCCTTCCACCAGTTTGCCAAGCATGTGTTCAAAATGATACAATATGAGAACAGTGCTGAGTCTGCCACTGAGGGATTATCTCAAATTCCTTAACCTTTGATATTGTTTCCTCATATGTAAAATGTGGTTAATCTCCTCAAGGACTTCAGTCACTGTGAGGGCACTAACAATGTAGGTGGAGTGCTTTGTAGATCATAAACTATTGTCAACTCTAAATTTCAATTCAAATATAAGGTTGTACACGGTAACTGTTCCCCAAATCTTTAGCACTCCCTGACAACAGTCCCCCATTATATGCTGTTCATATGCAAATGGAACATTCATCAAAGTCTTGGCAAACCCTATCTTTTGTCATCCAAAGCAGCTACATCAAGGAGTTCATTCCATGCAAACAGATACTAAATCTAGGTCACCCATCTCTATTTTTGTCAAAACAATATTCTTACTTTGCCCATTCAGGGTGATTTGCTAGAGTTTCATTAATCAAATTGCTTGTGACTTCAATCATGTGTACACTCTCTTGATGTACCTATAATACAAATAAGGAGAGAAACAAAATCTCAAATAAAAAATAAACCCAATTTAACACTTATTTTCTACATTATTATTGGAACAATGTTTTTAGAGTCCAATAATTATACATCTTAGTTTCAATTAACTTAGAAACCGGCACTGAACAGATGCTATAAAGTCCTAAGACACACTACAGGAAATAAAAGAGTACATAATAATGTGGGGGGAACTTGATAATAGGGGGGTCTAGTAACCATAATGCTGTTCAAGTGATTGTATATTAATGATACCAAAAAAGAGCACGTAATGGCTTCCTACATTCAAGAAGCTCAAAAATTTACTTAAGGAAAAAAAGGCGTTAATAGATTTATATAAATACACATATATACAATATATATCTAGTTCACATGTGTTTATGTACAATGTGGAGGTTAAGGGTACCAACCTCCTGCACAACCAAAACTCTGCATGTAATATTTGACTCCGCCAGAAGATTACTAACAGTGTAGTGTTCACTAGAAGCCTTACTAATAACATAAACAGCCAGAAAACACGTATTTTGGTTGTTACATATATTACATATTGTAGTCTTACAATACAGTAAGCTCGAGAAAAGGAAATATTTTTTCAAATTGTTGCAAATCTCCCAAATACTTTCCAACATGTTTACTGAAAAAAATACATGTATATGACCTCCAAGGTTCAAACTTGTATTGTTCAAGGATCAACTGTGCATAGCATATGTACGCAAAACTGACACAACATGGCCTTATAGAATTATAAAGCAATGTGAGACATACAGGAAAGCAATCAACTAAGTAAGGTTTCTGAGTTTAAAAAAAAAAAGCCAGCCAAAACTGCATCTCAGAATTTAATTTACCTTGTCCACTACCTAACAAAATAAGGGATAAAAAAGTAACAAACGAGAATCATAGAACATGCTCAATGTGATTTTATTATTTTGACATTTATTAAGCATATGGTTTATTACAGTAATTATTCCACGTTTACTTGAAAAGAATGAGTCTACTGTTGTCAATTAAATCAAACTTATTAACAGTATTTTTCAAGGCTTTTATGTCCTTACTAATTTTCTATCTATTCTCTCAATTACCACCTCACATTTAATATATGAATTAATATGACTGGATTTAGGTCTAGTAGGTCTCTACTGTTCCTCTTTCACTGTCTTCTTTTGTGTTAACCAATTTTTTTTTAACTATACTGTTTTAGTTCCTCTAAAATTTGTGCTATTTTCTGGTTGCTATTTGCCTTGAACGCATCACACCTTTAACTTACCACAATCTACTTCGTGAATATTGACTTACTGCCAGTAAAATACTTACAGGAACTTCATACCAGTTTGTTTCCATTCCCAGTCTTCTGTGCTATGGTTATATGTAGATAGTTCATCTATGTATATTGTAAATTTTCAATATAGTGGTATAATTTTTCCTTAAGTAATCATATGTTTAAATAAACTGAAGAGGGGGAAAAATACAACTTCTCTATATTCCGAAGTATTTACAAGTACTCTTCATTCCTCCCTTTCAATAAAAAGTTATTTCTGGAGTCATTTCTCTTCAGTCTGAAGGAGTTCCTTTAACAGTCTTTACAGTGCAGGCCTACTATTAACAAATTCTCAGTTTTAGTTTACCTGGAAATATTTTTATTTTGGCTTTTTTTTCTTATTAAGGTATTATTGATATACACTCTTAGGAAGGTTTCACATGAAAAAACAATGTGTTTACTACTTTTACCCATATTATCAAGTCCCCACCTATACCCCAATGCAGTCACTGTCCATAAGTGTAATAACAGGCCACAGATTCACTGTTTGCCTTCTCTGTGCTACACCGTTTTCCCCATGACCCCCCACACCATGTGTTCTAAACATAATACCTCTCAACCCCCTTCTCCCTCCCTCCCACACAAGTCTCCTTTGGTAACCACTAGTTCCTTCTTGGAGTCCCTGAGTCTGCTGGTATTTTGTTCCTTAAATTTGCTGCGTTCTTATACTTCACTAGTGAGGGAAATCATTTGGCACTTGTCTTTCTCTGTCTGGCTTATTTCACTGAGCATGATATCCTCCAGTTCCATCCATGTTGTTGCAAATAGTAGGATTTGTTTTTCTTATGGCTGAATAGTATTCCATTGTGTATATGTACCACCTCTTCTTTATCCATTCATCCACTGATGGACACTAAGGTTGCTTCCATATCTTGGCTATTATAAGTACTGCTGCAATAAATATAGGGGTGCACAAGTCTTTTTTTTGGTATCATTATTCTACAGTTACATGTGCAACATTATTGTTACTAAACTCCCCACTTCATCAAGTCCCCCCAGATACCCCATTACAGTCACTGTTCATGAGTGTAGTGAGATGCTGCAGAATCATTACTTGTCTTCTCGGAGTTTTACATCTCTCCCAGTGCCCCCCACAACATTACATCTGCTAATCGTAATGCCCATTTTTCCCCTTTGTGCTTCCCTTCCCACCCAATCTCCCCAGTCCCTTTCCCTTTGGTAACTGTTAGTCAATTCTTGGGTTCTGTGAGTCTGCTGCTGTTTTGTTCCTTCAGTTTTTTTCTGTATTCTTATACTCCACACATGAGTGAAATCATTTGATACTTGTCTTTTTCTGCCTGGCTTATTTCACTGAGCATAATACCCTCTAGCTCCATCCATGTTGCTGCAAATGGTAGGATTTGTTTTCTTCTTATGGCTGAATAATAATTCATTGTGTATATATACCACCATTTCTTTATCCATTCATCTACTGATAGACACTTAGGTTACTTCCATATCTTGGTTATTGTAAAAACAGCTGCAATAAACATAGGGGTGCATATGTCTTTTTGAATCTGAGAAGTTGTATTTTTTGGGTAAAATCGAAGGAGTGGGATTCCAGGGTCAAATGGTATTTCTATTTTGAGTTTTTTGAGGAACCTCCATACTGCTTTCAACAATGGTTTAACTAGCTTACATTCCCACCAGCAGTGTAGGAGGGTTCCCCTTTCTCCACATCCTCGCCAGCATTTGTTGTTCTTAGTCTTTTTGATGCTGGCAATCCTTACTGGTGTGAGGTGATATCTCGTTGTGGTTTTCATTTGCATTTCTCTAATGATTAGCGATGTGGAGCATCTTTTCATGTGTCTGTTGGCCATCTGAATTTCTTCTTTGGAGAATTGTCTCTTCATATCCTCTGGCCATTTTTTAATCGGGTTCTTTGCTTTTTGGCTGTTGAGGCATGTAAGTTCTTTATATATTTTGGATGTTAACCCCTTGTCGGATATGTCATTTACAAATATATTCTCCCATACTGAAGGATGACTTTTTATACTGTTGATGGTGTCCTTTGTCATACAGAAGCGTTTTAGTTTGATGTAGACCCATGTGTTCATTTTTGCTTTTGTTTCCCTTGCTCGAGGAGATGCGTTCAGGAAGAAGTCACTCATGCTTACATTCAGGAGATTTTTGCCTATGTAGTCTTCTAAGAGTTTTATGATTTCATGACTTACATTCAGATCCTTGATCCATTTCAAGCTTACTTTTGTGTATGGGGTTAAACAATAATCCAGTTTCATTCTCTTGCATGTAGCTGTCCAGTTTTGAAACACCAGCTGTTCAAGAGGCTGTCATTTCCCCATTTTACGTCCATGTCTCCTTTATCGTATTATTAACTGACCATACATGGTTAGGTTTATATCAGGGCTCTCTAGTCTGTTCCATTGGTCTATACGTCTGTTCTTTGGCCAGTTACAAATTCTCTTGATTACAGTGGCTTTGTAGTAGAGCATGAAGTTGGGGAGCATAATCCCACCAGCTTTTTCTGCGTTCTCAGGATTGCTTGGCCTATTCAGGGCTTTTGTGGCTCCATATGAGTTTTAGAAGAATTTGCTCTAGTTCATTGAACCATGCTGTTGGTATTTTGCTAGGAATTGCATTAAATCTGTACATTGCTTTAGGTAGTATAGCCATTTTGACAATATTTATTCTTCCCAGCCAAGAGCATGGGATGAATTTCCATTTGTTAGTGTCCTCTTTAATTTCTTTTAGGAGTGTCTTGTAGTTTTCAGAGTACAGGTCTTTCACTTCCTTTGTTAGGTTTATTCCCAGTTATTTTATTCTTTTTGATGCAATTGTGAATGGAATTGTTTCTCTGATTTCTCTTTCTGTTAGTTCATCGTTAGGGTAGAGGAAAGCAACAGATTTCTGTGTGTTAATTTTGTATCCTGCAACTTTGCTGAATTCAGATATTAGTTCTAGTAGTTTTGGAGTGGAGTCTTTAGGGTTTTTTATGTACAGTATCATGTCATCTGCAAATAGTGACAATTTGACTTCTTCTTTACCAATCTGGATGCCTTGTATGTCTTGGTTTTGTCTGATTGCCGTGGCTAGGACCTCCAGTACTATATTGAATAACAGTGGAGAGAGTGGGCATCCCTGTCTTGTTCCCGATCTTAGATGAAAAGCTTTCAGCTTCTCGCCGTTAAGTATGATGTTAGCTGTGGGTTTGTCATATATGGCCTTTATGATGTTGAGGTACTTGCCCTCTATACCCATTTTGTTGAGAGTTTTAATCATGAATGGATGCTGAATTTTGTCAAATGCTTTTTCAGCATCTATGGAGATGATTATGTGGTTTTTGTTCTTCTTTTTGTTGATGTGGTGGATGATGTTGATGGATTTTCGAATGTTGTACCATCCTTGCATCCCTGGGATGAATCCCACTTGATCATGGTGTATGATCCTCTTGATGTATTTTTGAATTCGGTTTGCTAATATTTTCTTGAGTATTTTTGCATCCATGTTCATCAGGGATATTGGTCTATAGTTTTCTTTTTTGGTGAGGTCTTTGCCCGGTTTTGGTATTAGAGTGATGCTGGCTTCATAGAATGAGTTTGGAAGTATTCACTCTTCTTCTACTCTTTGGAAAACTTTTAAGTACGATGGGTATTTGTTCTTCATTAAATGTTTGACAAAATTCAGCAGTAAAGCCATCTGGTCCAGGGGTTTTGTTTTTAGTTTTTTGATTGCCAATTCAATTTCTATGCTGGTAATTGTTCTGTTCAGATTTTCTGTTTCTTTCTGTGTCAGCCTTGGAAGGTTGTATTTTTATAGAAAGCTGTCTATTTCGTCTAGGTTATCCAGTGTGTTAGCATATAATTTTTCATTGTATTATCTCATAATTCTTTGTATTTCGGTGGTATCCGTAATGATTTTTCCTTTCTCATTTCTGATTCTGTTCATGTGTGTAGACTCTCTTTTTCTATTGATAAGTCTGGTTAGGGGTTTATCTATTTTGTTTATTTTCTCGAAGAACCAGCTCCTGCTTTCATTGATTCTTTCTATTGTTTTGTTCTTCTCGATTTTATTTATTTCTCCTCTAATCTTTATTATGTCCCTCCTTGTACTGACTTTGGGCCTCATTTGTTCTTCTTTTTCTAGCTTCCTTAATTGTGAGTTTAGATTATTCATATGGGATTGTTCTTCTTTCCTGAGATGGGCCTGTATTGCAATATACTTTCCTCTTAGAACAGCCTTGGCTGCATTCCACAGATTTTGCAGTGTTGAATTATTGTTGTCATTTGTCTCCATATATTGCTTCATCTCTGTTTTTATTTGGTCATTGATCCATTGGTTATTTAGGAGCATGTTGTGAAGCCTCCATGTGTTTGTTGGATTTTTCATTTTCTCTGCATAATTTATTTCTGGTTTCATACCTTTGTGGTCTGAGAAATGGGTTGTTACAATTTCAATCTTTTTGAATTTAGCAAGGCTCTTTCTGTGGCCTAGGATATGATCTATTCTTGAAAATGTTCCCTGTGCACTTCAGAAGAATGTGTATTCTGCTGCTTTTGGGTGTAAAGTTCTGTAGATGTCTGTTAGATCCATTTGTTCTAATGTGTTGTTCAGTGCTTCTGTCTCCTTATTTTCTGTCTGGTAGATCTGTCGTTTGGAGTGAGTGGAGTGTTGAAGTTTCCTAGAATGAATGCATTGCATTCTATTTCCCCTTTTAGATTGTTAGTATTTGTTTCACATATGTTGGCTCCTGTGTTGGATGCATAGATATTTATAATGGTTAATCTTCTTGTTGGACTGACCTCTTTATCATTATGTAATGTCCTTCTTTGTCTCTTGTCACTTTCTTTGTTTTGAAGTCTATTTTGTCTGATACAAGTACTGCCAACTGCTTTTTTCTCCCTATTAGTTGCATGAAATATCTTTTCCCATCCCTACACTTTTAGTTTGTGTATGTCTTTGGGTTTAAAGTGAGTCTCTTGTAGGCAGCATATAGATGGGTCTTCTTTTTTTATCCATTCAGTGACTCTATGTCTTTTGATTGGTGCATTCAAACCATTTACATTTAGGGTGATTATCGATAGTTATGTACTTATTGCCATTGCAGGCTTTATATTTGTGGTTACCAAAGGTTCACGGTTAAGTTCCTTATTATCTAAGAGTATAACTTAACTCACTTATATGCTGTTACAAACACAGTCTAAAGGTTCTTTTTTTTCCTCCTCCTTTTCCTTCCTCCTCCATTCTTTGTATATTAGGTATCATATTATGTACTCTTTGTCTATCCCTCGATTGACTTTGGGGATAGATGATTTCATTTTGCAGTTGCTTAGTAATTAACTGTTCTACTTCCTTTGCTTTGGTTTTATTACATCTGGTGACAGCTATTAAAACTTAGGAACACTTCCACCTATAGCAGTCCCTCCTAAATACACTGTAGAGATACTTTGTGGGAGGTAAATTATCTCAGCTTTTGCCTATCTGGAAATTAATCCCTCCTTCAAATTTAAATGATAACCTTCCCAGATAAAGTATTCTTGTTTCGAGGCCCTTCTGCTTCATTGCATTAAATACATCATGATACTCCCTTCTGGCCTATAAGATCTCTGTTGAGAAGTCTGATTATAGCCTGATGGGCTTTCCTTTGTATTTTATCTTATTTCTCTCTCTGGCTGCTTTTAATAGTCTGTCCTTATCCTTGATCTCTGCCATTTTAATTACTATATGTCTTGGTGTTGTCTTCCTTGGGTTCCTTGTGTTGGGAGATCTGTGCACCTCCATGGCCTGAGAGACTATCTCCTCCCCCAGATTGCAGAAGTTTTCAGCAATTACCTCCTCAAAGACATTTTCTATCCCTTTTTCTATTTCTTCTTCTTCTAGTACCCCTATAATGCGAATATTATTCCATTTGGATTGGTCACACTGTTCTCCAAATACTCTTTCATTCTGAGAAATCCTTTTTTCTCTCTGTGTCTCAGCTTCTTTGTAATCCTCTTCTCTACTTCATTTATCACCTCCTCCACCGTATTTAATCTGCTTTTAAAACTTTTCATTGTATGTTTCATATCCGATACTGTGTTCCATAATGACTGGATCTCCGACCGGAATACATCCCTGAGTTCTTGAATATTGTTCTCTACCTCCACGAGCATGTTAATGATTTTTATTTTGAAATCCATTTCAGGCAGATTCATGAGGTCGATTTCATTTCAATCTTTCTCAGGAGTTGTGTGCATATTCATAATTTTACTTTGAACCAGGTTCCTTTGGTGTTTCATATTTGTGTATGGCACCCTCTAGTGTCCAGAATCTCGACTCTCTGGAGCTGCTCAGCCCCTGAAGCAATGTCAGGGATCATAGGGGAGCGGTATTGTTCCCTGGTGGGGAGGAAGAGCTGTTTCCTGCTTCATGGCTGCTGTGCCTGTCTCCACTGCCAGAACCAGTGGGCCGAGCACAGACGTGTAAGTTTCTATGCTTTGCATTTGTAGTTGCTGTAGATAGGGCTTCCCTGTGGCAGGCCTAACACCAGGATAGGGTGTGCCAGTTTGCAAGCCAGGTGGGGCTGGCTGGGAGCAAGGCGCAGTAGGCTGCTTATCACAGAGGGGGTCCTTGGAACTGTGTAGCCAGCCAGGGAGCTTGAGCTCCTGAAGATCGTGAAAGTTCCCAACCTGCTGGGCAGAGTGCACCTGGACAATTTTGTCTACCTGTTGTTTCTCCTGAGCAATAACCTGTGTTCAATCCTTGCCTCTTTAGCAGCCCTCTTGCTGTTAGGAAGTCTCTCAGACTGCCTGCTTTTCTTTTATCCCAGAGCAGCCGGATATGGATCCCTACTTTCCACAAGCGGCTGGAATCTCAGTCTCTCCACATATTCGCCTGTCTTCCCTTTCCAACCCCCTAATCACAAGAGTTCCATAAAAACACCATGAAATGCAGGTTTGTGCTCCCACATCAGATCTCCAGAGATAGGTATTCAGCAGTCTCAGGCCTCCACTCCCTCCCTGCTCTGTCTCCCTTCCACCCCACCAGAGAGCTGGGGTGGGGAAAGGGCTTGGGGCCCGCCAGGCCAAGGCTTTGGTACGTTACCGTGTTCCATGGGGCTTATTCTTTCCTCCAGGTGTATGCACTTTGGCGTAGTCCTCTTTCCTGTTGACCTTTCAGGATTAGTTGTATTAGTTATATTTTCATATTCTATGCAGTTTTAGGAGGAAGCCTCTTTCTCACCTCTCATACCATCTTTAATCCATTGCCTTTATTTTTAAAGAATAGTTTCAGTGATTATAAAATTCTTGGTTTACTGATTACTGTTTTTCCCTCAAGACTTAGAATACATCATACCAATGTCTGCTGGTATTCACTCTTTATATGGAAATTGAGTCACTGATTGCTTTTTTGTTGTTCTCTTGTATATGATGTATTTTTCTCTTGGTTTTTTAAAGATGTTCTCTCTTTGGTTTTCAGCAGTTTGACTCTGCTGTGTCTAGGATTGTTTTGCGTATGGGTGTATTTTTTCTACACAGGGTTTGTTGAACATCTTGATATGGTAATGTTTTTCATCAAACTTGGGAAGTTTTTTACCATTATTTCTTCAAATATTTTTTCCACTTTTTTCAATTTCTCTCCTCATCTCCTAGGATTCCAGTTACATACCAATTACAAACTTTGATACTTTCCCACAGACATCTGAGGCTCTGCTCATTCAAATATTTAAAAATCTTTCAGTTCCTCAGATGAGATACTTCCTATTCATTTTTCTTCAGATTCATTTTTTTTTTCCAGGATCTCTAATCTTCTTTTGAGGCTATCTACTGAATTTTTCATTTGTTATTGTTCTTTTCTGCTCTAGAATTTCTATTTGGTTCTGTATTATGGTCTCCATTTCTATGCTGAACATCTGCATTTGTTCACTCCTTATTAGCATACTTTCCTTTAATTATGTGAACATGTTTATAAGAACTGCTTTTAAGTCTTTTGTCAGATAAATCCAGTATCTGGGTCACTAAGTGTACACTGCTTCGACTTTTCTTAAAGCCCTCAGTCACTCTTTTCAGGTTCTTTGTATGTTAGTAATTTTAGATTATAAATTAGGCACTTTTTTTAAAAATAATTTATTTTGGTATCATTAATCTACAATTACATGTGCAATATTATGGTTATTAAACTACCCCTTCATCAGGTACCCTCCCACCACATTACACTCACTGTCCATCAGCATAGTGAGATGCTATAGAATCACTACTTGTCTTCTCTGAGTTGTACAGCCCGCCCCGTGCCCCCCAACATTACATGGGCTAATCATAATGCCCATATTTCCCTCTTTTCCCTCCCTTCCCACCCATCGTCCCTAGTCCCTTTCACTTTGGTAACTACTAGTCCGTTCTCGAGTTCTGTGACTCTGCTGCGGTTTTGTTCCTTCAGTATTTTTTCTTTGTTCTTATACTCCACATATGAGTGAAATCATTTGATACTTGTCTTTTTCGGCTTGGCTTCTTTCACTGAGCATAATACCCTCTAGCTCCATCCATGTTGTTGCCAATGGTAGGATTTGTTTTCTTCTTATGGCTGAATAATATTCCATTGTGTATATGTATCACCTCTTCTTTATCCATTCATCTACTGATGGAAATGTAGGTTGCTTCCAGTTCTTGGCTATTGTAAATAGTGCTGCGATAAACATAAGGGTGCATTTGTCTTTTTCAAACTGGACTGCTGCAGTCTTAGGGTAAATTCCTAGGAGTGGAATTCCTGGGTCAAATGGCATTTCTATTTTGAGTTTTTTGAGGAACCTCCATACTGCTTTCCACAATGGTTGAACTAATTTGCAGTCCCACCAGCAGTGTAGGAGGGTTCCCTTTTCTCCACATCCTCGCCAACATTTGTTGTTGTTTGTGTTTTGGATGTTGGCCATCCTCACTGGTGTGAGGTGATATCTCATTGTGGTTTTAATCTGCATTTCTCTGATGATTAGCGATGTGGAGCATCTTTTCATATGCCTGTTGGCCATCTGAATTTCTTCTTTAGAGAAGTGTCTATTCATGTCCTCTGCCCATTTCTTAATTGGATTATTTGCTTTTTATTTGTTGAGGAGTGTGAGTTCTTTATATAATTTGGATGTCAACCCCTTATCGTGTATGTCTTTTATGAATATATTCTCCCATACTGTAGGACATCTTTTTGTTCTACTGATGGTATCCTTTGCTGTGCAGAAGCTTTTCAGCTTGATATAGTCCTACTTGTTCATTTTTGCTTTTGCTTCCCTTGCCCGGGGAGATATGTTCATGAAGAAGTCGCTCATGTTTATGTCCAAGAGATTTTTGCCTATGTTTTTTTCTAAGAGTTTTATGGTTTCATGACTTACATTCAGGTCTTTGATCCACCTTGAGTTTACCTTTGTGTATGGGGCTAGACAGTAGTCCAGTTTCATTCTCTTACATGTACCTGTCCAGTTTTTCCAACACCACCTGCTGAAGAGGCTGTCATCTCCCCATTGTGTATCCAAGGCTCCTTTATCAAATATTAATTGACTGTATATGTTTGGGTTAATGTTTGGATTTTCTATTCTGTTCCACTGGTCTGTGGGTCTGTTTTTCTGCCAATACCAAATTGTCTTGATTACTGTGGCTTTGTAGTAGAGCTTGAAGTCAGGGAGCTTATTTCTCCCTGTTTTATTCCTCCTTCTCAGGATTGCTTTGGCTATTCGGGGTCTTTTGTGGTTCCATATAAATTTCAGTATTATTTGTTCCAGTTCATTGAAGAAAGCTGTTGGTAGTTTGACAGGGATTGCATTGAATCTGTAGATTGCTTTAGGTAGTATAGCCATTTTGACAATATTTATTCTTCCTAGCCAAGAGCATGGGATGAATTTCCATTTGTTAGTGTCCTCTTTAATTTCTCTTAGGAGTGTCTTGTAGTTTTCAGAGTACAGGTCTTTCACTTCCTTCGTTAGGTTTATTCCTACGTATTTTATTCTTTTTGATGCAACTGTGAATGGAATTGTTTTTCTGATTTCTCTTTCTGTTAGTTCATCGTTAGGGTAGAGGAAAGCAACAGATTTCTGTGTGCTAATTTGGTATCCTGCAACTTTGCTGAATTCAGATATTAGTTCTAGTAGTTTTGGAGTGGAGTCTTTAGGGTTTTTTATGTACAATATCATGTCATCTGCAAATAGTGACAATTTGACTTCTCCTTTACTAATCTGGATGCCTTGTATGTGTTTTGTCTGATTGCCGTGGCTAGGACCTCCAGTACTATGTTGAATAACAGTGGAGAGAGTGGGCATCCCTGTCTTATTCCCTATCTTAGATGAAAAGCTTTCAGCTTAACGCCGTCAAGTATGATGTTAGCTGTGGGTTTGTCATATATGGCCTTTATAATGTTGAGGTGCTTGCCCTCTTTACCCATTTTGTTGAGAGTTTTAATCATGAATGGATGCTGAGTTTTGTCAAATGCTATTTCTGCATCTATGGAGATGATCATGTGGTTTTTGTTCTGCTTTTTGTTGATGTGGTGGATGATGTTGATGGATTTTTGAATGTTTTACCATCCTTGCATCCTGGGATGAATCTCACTTGATCATGGTGTATGATCCTTTTGATGTATTTTTGAATTCGGTTTGCTAATATTTTGTTGAGTATTTTTGCATCTACGTTCATCAGGGATATTGGTCTGTAATTTTCTTTTTTGGTGAGGTCTTTGCCAGGTTTTGGTATTAGAGTGATGCTGGCTTCGTAAAATGAGTTTGGAAGTATTCCCTCCTCTTCTATTTTTTGGAAAACTTTAAGGAGAATGGGTGTTATTCTCTATATGTCTGGTAGAATTCAGAGGTGAATCCATCGGTCCGGGGGTTTTGTTCATGGGTAGTTTTTTGATTACCGATTCAATATCATTGCTGGTGATTGGTCTGTTTAGTTTTTCTGTTTCTTGTTTGGTCAGTCTTGGAAGGTTGTATTTTTCTAAGAAGTTGTCCATTTCTTCTAGGTTTTCCAGCTTGTTAGCATATAGATTCTCATAATATTCTCTTATAATTCTTTGTATTTCTGTGGGGTCTGTCGTTATTTTTCCTTTCTCATTTCTGATTCTGTTTATGTGTGTAGATTCTCTTTTTCTCTTAATGAGTCTGGCTAGGGGTTTATCTAGTTTATTTTTTCAAAGAACCATCTCTTGGTTTTACTGATTTTTTCTATTGTTTTATTCTTCTCAAGTTTATTTATTTCTTCTCTGATCTTTATTATGTCCCTCCTATGGTGACTTTGGGCCTCATTTGTTCTTCTTTTTCCAATTTCAGTAATTGCGTCTTTAGACTATTCATTTTGGAATGTTCTTCCTTCTTTAAATAGGCCTGGATTGCAATATACTTTCCTCTTAGAACTGCCTTTGCTGCATCCCACAGAAGTTGTGGCTTTGTGTTGTTGTTGTCATTAGTCTCCCTATATTCTTTGATTTGTTTTGATGTGGTTGTAAACCCATTAATTAGGAGAATGTTGTTATGTCTCCATGTATTTGTGAGCCTTTTTGATTTCTTTCTAAAATTTATTTCTAGTTTTATACCTTTGTGATCTGAGAAGTTGGTTGGTAGGATTTCAGTATTTTTTAATTTACTGAGGTTCTTTTTGTGGCCTAGTATGTGGTCTATTCTGGAAAATGTTCTAGGTGCACTTGAGAAGAATGTGTATCCTGTTGCTTTTGGGTGTAGAGTTCTGTAGATGTCTGTTAGGTCCATCTGTTCTACTGTGTTGTTCAGTGCCTCTGTGTCTTTACTTATTTTCTGTCTGGTTGATATGTCCTTTGGAGTGAGTGGTGTGTTGAAGTCTCCTAAAAGGAATGTATTGCTGTCTATTTCCTCCTTTAATTCTGTTAGTATTTGTTTCACTCCTGTGTTGGGTGCATATATATTTATAATGGTTATATCTTCTTGTTGGACTGACCCCTTTATCATTATGTAATGTCCTTCTTTATCTCTTGCTACTTTCTTCGTTTTGAAGTCTATTTTGTCTGATACAAGTACTGTAACACCTGCTTTTTTCTCTTTGTTGTTTGCATGAAATATCTTTTTCCATCCCTTCTCTTTTAGTCTGTGTATATCTTTGGGTTTGAGGTGAGTCTCTTGTAAGCAGCATATCGATGGGTCTTGCTTTTTTATCCATTCTGTTACTCTGTGTCTTTTGATTGGTGCATTCAGTCCATTTACTTTTATGGTGATTATCGATAGATATGTACTTATTGCCATTGCTGGTTTTAGATTCATGGTTACCAAAGGTTCAAGGGTTGCTTCTTTACTATTTAACAATGTAACTTACCTTTCTTGTTAAATTATTGTAAACACCGTCTGATGTTTCTTTATTTCTCTCCCTTCTTATTCTTCCTCCTCCATTCTTTATATACTAGGTGTTTTATTCTTTGCCTTTAGTTAGTATTTGGATGGTCTGCTTTCTTTGCTATGATTTTATTTTCTCTGGTGACATCTTTTTTAGCCTTAGGGTTGCTTCCCTCTAGAGCAGTCCGTTTAAGATATCCTGTAGTGGTGGTTTATGAGAGGCAAACTCTCTCAACTTCGTTTGTCTGGGAATTGTTTAATCCCTCTGTCATATTTAAATGATAATCGTGCTGGATACAGTATTCTTGGTTTGAGGCCCTTCTGTTTCATAACGTTAAATATATCATGCCATTCTCTTCTGGCCTGTAAGGTTTCTGTTGAGAAGTGTGATGATTGTCTGATGAATTTTCCTTTGTAGGTGATATTTTTTCTCTGTCTAGCTCCCTTTAATAATCTGTCCTTATCTTTGATCTTTGCCGTTTTAATTATTATGTGTCTTGGTGTTGACTTCCTTGGGTCCCGTGTGTTGGGAGATCTGTAGCCTTCCATGGTTAGAGAGACTATTTCTTTCCCCATGTTGGGTAAGTTTTCTGCAATTATTTCTTCAAAGACACTTTGTATCCTTTTTTCTCTCTCTTCTTCCTCTGGTATTCCTATAATGCGAATATGGTTCCGTTTGAATTGGTCACACAGTTGTCTTAAAATTATTTCATTCCTAGAGATCCTTTTATCTCTCTCTGCCTCAGCTTCTCTGTATTCCTGTTCTCTGATTTCTATTCCATTAACAGTCTCTTGCATCTCATCCAGTCTGCTGTTAAGCCTGTCGATCGCTTGTCTGATTTCTGCATTGTCTTTCCTCACTTCCCTCACTTCCTCCCTCAGTTCTTGCACATTTCTCTGTAGATCCATCAGCATGGTTATGACTTTTATTCTGAATTTTTTTTCAGGAAGACTGTGCATTTCCATCCCTTCAGGCTCCCTCTCTGGGGTTGTCTGGTTGATTTTAGTCTGGACCATATTCCTCTGTCTCTTCATGGCTATAGAAGCGGTCACTGGTAGTTGCCACGTATGTCAGCTGGGCTGTTTAAGACTTTAAAAAGAGAAAAAAAAAGAAAGAAAGAAAAGAAAAAACAAAAAACAAAACAAGAAAACAAAAAACAAAACAACAACAAAAAAGAAACGCCCACCAGGAGTAGATTCTGTGGGGATGCTGTAGGTGGAGCTGTTGCCCCACTTTTCTGCAGCCGTGGCCGCGTCGCTCCACAGGGCCCGTTATAGCTCTGGCCGGCGTGGGAACGAATCGGAGGCTGTTGATCTCTGTGGGAAGTCGATTTGCGGTCACCGTTTCCCAGTCGTCAGCTAAGGGGTCCGAACCTCCCCAGGACTCCCAACCTGCTGGGCTGAGTGTGCCGGGGTGATCTGGCTCCTCCACTGGGCTCTTGTCTCTTTAAGACGGCTGAAGAAAGCGCACGCTTTTCTTTTTTTTTTCCCTTCCCGGTAGCCAGCTGCAAGCACCCTGGCGCGTTCCCGCTCAGATCCTGCACCCCCTGTCTCTCCAATCTCCACTACACTGCGCTACGTGTGTCAGCGCTTCCCACACAGATCACCGGGGCTGGTTATTTTGCGGGGTGTACTTCCACTCTCTCCCGCTCTGAATCCTCTCCTACCGCCAGTGCACTGGGGTGGGTGAGTGCTCAGGTCCCGCCGGGTCGTGGCTCCATATCTTACCCGCCTCTTGGGGTGCCGAGTCCTCTCGGGTGTAGCTACACGCTGTGCGCTTTCCTGTGTATTGTGGTCTCTCTTTTAGGAATAGTTATATTTGCTGTATTTTTGTAGATAAATATAGTGTTGGGAGGAGATTTCTGCTGCCTTGCTCACGCCGCCATCTTCCCAGATGTCTCCTCAAATTAGGCACTTTTTAAAGTGTGTTCTAGCAACTCTGGATTTTGTTCTTTTGAAGGCTGTCATTTTGTTTCAGTAAGCAATTTACTTATTTGTAACCAAATTGCAAAAGCTGCCTACCCTGTTCACTGATGTTCTGCCCAGTGTTACTTACTTCTTAAAAACTAGGGTTTCCCCTGAACCTGCATAGCTTAGCAGTCAGCAAATGATTTGGGTAGAATTTATGTTCAGACACATCACATTAGGAAACTACAGTCTGAGATGTGTGAGTTGAGAAATGTAATCAAAGGCACAACAAATCTGCAAATCTCCCCAGGCCTACAACAGTCACAGGGCTCTTTGGGGTCTTCCATACAGCAGTCCAGATGTGTAGTTTGTTAATCTCAGCCCTTCTAAGGCTCTCTTGCTTCCAGAATCTCTCCCTTTTATTTACAGCTGCTCTGTTGCCAGGCCCCAAACCAAGTCCACCACCTACCACAGGAAAAGCTGCCTAAACTAGGCAGGATGAGAATAACTCCAGGCAAGAAAGTCACAAACTACCTATTTTTACCAGAGGTAGTAACAGTTTTTCATGAATAAATACCTCTCAATTTGTTTGCCTGACTGGTCATTTTCCAATGCCCTAATATGGTGGGTTGTTTTTAATCATTTTACACTGTTTTATTCTTGCTTTCTGTAAAGAGGACTTAACTTGACACCCTCATCCTGTACTCCCAATATGGAGCCAAAAAGGATTTTCTGACAAAAAGGATTCAAAAGAAACAAAGTAGGCAGCATGACCCCAAGGCTTTTCACCTGAGCAAGTAAAATGAAGTTGTCATTTACTAAAATGGGAAGCCTGTGAGAAGGGCAGACAAGCAAGGGAAGGTCTGGAATTCAGTTTCTAACATGTTGTATCAGAGATGTCTATTAGACATTTAAGTGGTTACTGTCATGGTATTTTAAAGGATGATCCCTTTATTGGCTAGGAAATTCAAGTAGATGACCAGTAAGTTTCCTTTGAAAGGTCAATTTGCATGAGTCTTGGACCACAAAGAAGTGGTTCAGTACATGTTATCAAAGTTCAGGAAAGCAAAATCTCACTGAAGCATTGTTTGAATAAAGAAAAAGAACTTGAAAGATGAACATAACTGAAATGGACAGACCCTATGCAAAGGAACAAAGAAGGGAAAGTAGAATAGAAGAGCAGGAGAGAGAAGAAAAAGAGAAGGGAAATGGCAGACCATATTAGTAAAAGGTTTCTCTAAGAACTAGAATGGGAGATAACAATATGCCAGGTGCAGGTGAAATAGGACAAAAACAAAGAAAGGTCCCTAAGCTTGTCTGTATAGTCTATTTAAGATGACTATACATGATTAATATCCAAAAAACAGATAACTGTATAGGAACTGAAACAAAAGTATGGAGAAAAAGGCTTATTTGGGAGCAAATGATAAGACTAAAGGCATATTCAGGGGAGAATAAGAACACAAATTCCACATGGAGAGTCACATAGCAAGAAACAATGCAATCCTTTAGTAAATTGCTTCATATTGAATTATCTCTTAATAAGTTATTATCATATCTCTACAGCATTGTATGAAAATTTTTCATATCCATGATTTCATGTAAGTTTCACAATTCCTGGAAAACAACCTATCAAAATCTGGGATGTGTGATTCAATGAATTCAGGTAAAATAAAGAATAAGATACACTATAAAAGTAAAAAAAAAACAAAAGTTAGTAAGAGACATCACTATAGTGAAAATTTTAGCCACTTTAAAGAATGATTTTCTTTGATGGAAGAGGGGTGTTATGGACAGAATGTTTGTATCCTCCCAAAATCCATGTGTTGAAATCCTAACCTTCAATGTGATGACTAATAAGAGGTAGGACCTCTGGGAAATAATTAGGTCATGAGGGTGAAACCGTCATGATGGAATTAGTGCCCTCATAAGAAGAAACACAAGAGAAATGATCTGTCTCTCCACTATGTGAGGCTAGAAGGAGAAAATGGCCATCAATAAACCAGAAAGATGGAATTTATCAAGAACTTGACCAGGCAGGCATCTTGATCTGGGACTTCAAGCCTCCAAAACTGTGAGAAAAAATTTTTCTTGTTTAAGCCACCCAATCTATGGTATTCTGTTATAGCAGTCCAAACTAAGCAGGAGAAATGTGAAGTTGAAAGGACCAGGAAAGTGAGAATAAAGATTCTATGGTAAATCAGCAGAAGGACCAATGAGACAAGAGGGGAGAAATAAAGAAATTCTGATCTAATAAACAGGGAACTAACTAGATTAGGGGTAATAAGACCAAATCATAGACCTCCTATTGAAAGGAGCAGCCACTTACTTGTTCCTCAGTATTTCAATTTCTTAATCTGCATTTACCCCTTAGGATTTTTATGACAATTAATAAAAATGCACACTGAAAAAATAAACTAGCCAAATTCACAACAAAATGAATACAAAACCGTAAATTCTTTAACTGTTACACATTTTTAAGCAAAGTAACATTTTCCACACCTGCTTCTCCTAGCTTCTCATCCATACTAGAATTTTAACAATTAAGTTTATTAATGGTAATAGTAATTATTATACTCTACCTTTGCAGTCAGGAGTAGGGCTAATAGAAGGGTTCCTATCACTAACAAAAATATGATGAAAATGCTAATTATTTTGTCTAACATCTTCTCCAACCAGATGATCATCTGCAATGAAAAAGAGAATTACTTATCTTTCAAACACAACTTAATAAAAACAAAGGTATTCAAATATCATGAAGACAAAACAGGATATTCAGCATTGCAAAGCAAACTATGGCATAATGATTAAAGCAGTGAAAGCTATATGCAACTTCAGAAAATTAACGAATGGAATTAATTACTGTTGTGTTGTTACACAGACTTTATTATTGTTATATCTAATTAAAGGCAGTCAATTTGAACATAACCTGTATCTATGTTTGAATTCTCATACTGTGGTATGGTATATTTACATTTCAAATTATAATCTGGTAAATATTTTAAACAAAATAATGACAAGCTATTAGCTGTCCTCAAATCTCATGGAATTTAATTATTAATTAGCAAATATAGATGACTTTAGAAAAAGTATGCCTCTTATAAAAACAGGTATGCCCTAAATTATACAGATAAAATAGGAGCAAATTAAAATAGGAATTACAATCAAAACACTTTTCCCTTTGATGTCATTAGGGCTTTGGTTAAAACTGCAGTATTTCCAGAATCTTGGGCCTGGCCTTAGTCCATCTTCACATCAATAGGTGTTTACAAGGGGCAGGTGGAGAGGCAAGACAGAGCAAGAGCCAGGCCTTCAAATAAAAGGTTTTTTCCCCTTGACTGATTGTGGCTTCACAGGTTTATTTGCCCCAGGCTGGGAACATGCTTTCTCCCTGGCATAGTCGGCAGGACCTCTGAATCCAAAATCTTGTCTTCATGGGTGGAATGCTTGGGCGGGCTGCCCCTAGAGATGGTGGGGAGATAGCCTGAGAATCCCTGTGGATGGTATGGGTGGGGACAGGGTTACAGAAACAGCAGTAATAAAAATCTAATGTTAAGGTAATGATAAATCCCAGTTTCAGAGAAGAGCTACCCTGGGACAAGGGTTGGGAGGTGGATGCACAATCAGGGGGAGGAACAAAATGGGCTTCAATTATATAGGTAGTTTTATCAAGCTGGAGAATAGGAACAGGCATGTTCTTTTTATATTTGAAATATGCAGAATATAATACTTTAAAAATCTGATTTTCCACTTGAGATCTTGAGATTTCTACTCTTTTTAAAACATAAGCTTTATGACAAATTATATAGTCATTAATGTAGTGGTTCCTTAATTATTAAAATTATGCTCTCCATAAATGCTGCCTGACATTCTATTTTGAGTATAACTTCTCTCACCTTTCACAATCACAAATAATCTCTCATTTAAGTTTGTTCCTCAGAATACATAATTTTGATAAATTTCTAGAATTCCTGCCATACAAAGCTACCATTTAACATTTTAAAAATGCCATCAAATTAGACTGATGACTCCTGAAACCCACATTGTATCCCTCAACTCCAACAGCAGCTATAGCACAGCTGAGTAAGTTATTCTTAATTCAAACATGAACTATGCTCTCCAAACAGTGAATTAAACATCCAAGAGCATAGAACGGTGATTAAAAAAACAACAGGAATTCTAAAACATTTATTTTCCACTCAGTGCTTGCAAGCTTGAATCCCCCTTATCTTTCATGAAGAATACTGGCACTAAGAGATCAATGTTATATCAAACTCAACAAATAAAAAGTTTATCTTTTACCTTGACAAACACAGCTTCAAAAAGAAGAGTTAATTTTCAGTCCATGCTACCAAAGCATCGGAGACAATGCAGAGATTAAAAAACGTATTAACAGGTTTCTAAGATATGGAAGGTCAGACACCATATTTGGAATGTAAGTTCTAAAATCAATGAAACTGCAAAGTTTCACAATCGGTAACCAGCTCAACACCTAGTTCTTGAGACAGTTTCCTTTGTAAAAGAGCTGGTGTTGTATCGTTCCTCTTTCTACCTCCAAAATCTAAGAGTGCACAACTGTGATTAAAAGCTCAGTTAACATACACTTGAATAGACAAGCATATATTTCAGAATTAAGACCAGATTTGTATTCTTAATACAAATTACAATTTCTGAAAATAACTTGAGATGGTCAATTTTTTTTTTTTAGAAAAATCATACCCTGAAAAATATTTTTTAGTATAAGTAACATTCTACTTAGAAAGTATGAATATTTATGCCTGGTATCTTAAACATATAAAACACAATATTCACAAACATATTATGTACATAAACATTACAAAATCAAACTTTGTTTTTAAAGCAGGGTAGAATTTTCCTATCATAAGCCATATGTACCTAAAGTTGGAAAAATCCACACCTAGGAGTCACTTAAATAAAATTTTATATTCAAGGAATAACAGTGAGGGGTACATGTTTCAGTGAAAGTTTAAAGTACAGTCATTTAGATGCTCAATACATAAGCTAAAAAAGTTGGGTAGGGGGGTTGTAGTCACATAAGGCTAAAGTGAAAAAAAAAAAACAGTACAAAAGGGAGGCAGCAAAAGAGAGAGGAGTGGGAAAGAGGGACAGTGAAAGACTTTGAAAGAAATGAACAGAGATAGAAAAAGCCAAGAGAAGAAGAGAAAAAAGGTGGGGAGGGGAGAGTTGTTGCAGAGAATTAAGGCCCAACAGAGAAGACAAAACAAAAACGATAGAAAACTTAGATGAGGAAAAGAGCCCCAGGAGTGAACAGAACAAGATTCACAAGGAAACAAACTGAATGAGAAACATGGAGAGAGGAAGCAATGGGGAAGGGGAAGGGAATGGAGGAGAATTCCTAGAGAAATGCCAGAGGTGCTGTCCCTAGGCTGATTCTGTCCCCGTGTTCAGCTTTGGGAAAAGGAAACCACATCACTGTCCTGCTTGTGGAAATCACACAGTCCATAGGATGCTCCCCAGTCTTCCTTGCTGTGAGAAATTATTTTAAGTTTTAAGCTTTATTATTTTCTAAAAAAAAAGAAGAGGAATAATTTTTAAATGACATTCTGAATGCTTCAAGTGTGAATGAAGGGCATGCACTCTGAAACTTCTAAACTGGCCTTACTTATCAAGCAATTAAGAATGTGTCACTCCACTACTTAGTTTTCTATTTCATTACTTTGGGCCTGTTGGGAATTTTCTTGTTGTTGCTTTTTTAACCAAATTCTAGTCTTAATGCAAATAATCAATACTAAGAAATAAAAGCAGCCTTGAGAGATAGGTTACATTTCAGTGAACCACAGACATGTCCTCTCTCACCTTCCCTGTTTGAAATTAGTTTCCTAATTCAGTTCACTTCACCTGGAATGCCAAATACCCAGTGCTGCAATTTTTCTGACCTTGGATGCAATGTAGTAAAATGAACCTCAACTTATTTGTTTTCCTGGAGCACACACTCTCAGCACTTAGGGCAGACACTCCTACTCTACACAAAAGGAAAAAGTTATTTGATCTCCCAAGAATCTTTTAAAACTAACTCATTAACTAGTCAGCTATGAATTAGGCCTATAAATTAGGTAATCTAACTCATTTAATCACCGAAAGCTAAATCAAACTGAATCTAATAACTTTATCTCTCCTTTCCCTCTCATCTCTTGAGGACAATTTCATTTCAATGCACATACACTGGAGAAATATAATATAAAGCCAGCTGCACTTGTCAAATTTAAGAAAATGTGATTTATGCCTGCAACACTATCACTTGCCAAGGACTGAACTTATTTAATCATATTAGTTTTGTAGATAATGGAGGTATACACAACTATAGGGGGAAATGGTGGGGGGGTCATAGGGAGTGGTGTGTATAGATTTATTTTACACACCGTTTATTTTCAATCTGAAGTTTAAAACTTTAAGCACTGTCAAAAGTCCCTCCTTACTTTTACTTTAACACAAAGAATGAAATCCTAATCTCTGCACTCAAAAGTCTCATTTTGATCCATTTCCAGTAAGTACCACATCTTTCTTAAGGACTGCTATATTTCCACTGAAAATTTTTGGAGTCTTACTGTGTTTAAACACAGTATACATAAATGATGTCATCTCTTATTATCTGTCCTAGGGATTTAATGAACTTAAGTCTAGAACTACTCCATGTGGGCTATATGTCAGAGGTATAGCACTCCTAATATACCTGGATTATCCTGTATTGAAGTTATTAAAAATGAACCTATTATAATTTCATGCCAATTGTGATGCATTTACTATAGATACAACCTCATTCTTGGGAAATACATGAAATAAGATGTCCCAGGCTATGACTACAAACTTCTTTTAAGTTAAAAATAAAATTTTTCTACTGCTGTAAATAAAGACAATATATAAAATTATTAACCAATGGAATCATACAAATATTTGAGATTTATCTTTTTTAAAAAGTCCTGTGTCATTACAGAAAAAGTAGTAATAAGAAATTCTCTTTCCTTTTCAGTAATTATTGCCTAATGTCTATCACACATCAGAGGAGACTACAGTATCCGGCTAGGCCACATTATAGAGTTGAAAAGTAATGGAAATCACGGTGGACAAAAGGACTGTAAGACAGAACTTGAGCAAGGAGATACCATCCATATCCTAAATAAATAGCCTTGGGTTTTTAGCAAATTGTAACTGTGACAGTATTAATGCTTCACGACCTTCCATAGCTTATAATTAGAACTTTAAGAACAAAAACTTAGTTTGACATATGGACAGAAACAGAATGAGAACAGAGATATAGGAAGAAGTTACAGAATTCAATAGTAAAAACTAACATCCATATGTTCATTTACCTTCTTATTTAGCCAGTGCCAGAGCTTGAGGATAGGAAGTAAGATGAGAAAGAGAAGGTAAGAACAGTGTAATATCATCAGAGAATGCAATAATAGTATGAAAGAAAAGAAAAGAAAGTCATTGAGAGCCATGAGGAGGAAATTACCCCAAAGGAAAAACTAGGAAAAAAAATTGTAATTCATTAACAAGTTTTAAAATCAAGTGAATGCAGTATTCAAGATATACAATGATGTAAATGATAACCACAAGCTTTCCTGCCAAGTCAGCAATTAAAAATACATAAAATAACCTGAATGCTTGTAGGCTTGGTCACACCAAATTCAAAAGATCAGAGTAATAATTAAGATTCTTTCACTTACTATGCACTGAAAGGACTTTCAGTCCTTGTATAAATTAATTCATGTTCACATATTACATTTTCACTGAACTTTGTAGTTGCAGCTTTATAGTATTATTTCACATTTTTAAAAGACTAAAACATTTCAGTGCTTATTTGCAACAGAGAACACATGGCCAAAAAGCAGATATAGATGAGATTCTGCTACTATTTGTAGTTTCCTTCTACCCCAATTCTTCAGGCACACGTTTTTCTACTGTATATAACATCCTGGGTTCTTTTTTTGTATAAATATTACCTCATCTAAACCTCTCAATAGCTAGCATTATGATAACTAATGCTAGTTAGTGGACACATTATATAAAAATGGGTAAACATAGGATCATAAGGCATTATTAGTGATCAAAAAAAGTGTGACAGCTAAAAAGAATAATTTCATCAGAGTGACTGTAAATGTTCTTTGCAGTTTTCCCTAAAGTGCACCCAATTCATGTTTAGACACATACTGCAAACAACTCCTGTAGATGGGAATTTCAAAAACACTGGTCCAATCAATTAAAATTTAATATAAACATGAAAATTAGATTTATTCCCCAATGCAGCAGCCCAAATATATTATTATACTAGAAAAAATATAATTTTGGCATCAATAGAAAAATAGTTTGTGATAGCCATTTATTCTGTCTGATATGTATTGTAATATATAGCATAAAATGTTAGTTTTATTCATTTTACCATCTCTCTTCCTTAAGGACAGACTGGCATAAAAATTAGATTAAAAATGACACATTCGTATAAGGCTATTCCATAACAAATACCTTCTGATGCCCCTGGAACTTCAACTGACACAGCTGAAGAGCTGTCCTAAATGAAGGGTTCCAAATTCAAGTACATGGGAATGCAGAAAATAGAGTTTAGTTTCTATTCCTTCTGACAGTGATAGGACAAAGAAATTAGCAAATTAACTAAAATAAGAATTACCATCTTTAAACAGCTTGAAACACTACATGTGCAGTAGTAAGATAAGCTTCACCCCAACACCAAGAAGTTGTAATAAATATGTTGAAATTTGTGAGAAATCCTAGATCTTTTCTTATTCAAAAAACTGAAAAAAGTGGCAAAAGCTCAAGGAAATAGGTATCCTATGTTGCCCTGGTAGGACTTAAAACTGGCAAACACTCTGGAAGACAGGCAACTCATCAGAAAATGTATCCCCTGCACCTCCTCTGACCAGATTTTATTACGTGTTTAGATTTACTATCCTTCCTCCTCACAGGAACTCCATTATTCTCATCTATATGTACACTGGTTTCACCTAACCGCATTTCTTGACCCTAAGTCATGGATGGACGTATTAAAGGAAATAGTCACTAGCCTCTGTGACAAAGCCCAGCTCACACAGCATAGCACACATGAATTACTCCTTGATCCAGTCTCACCTGCCTCTTCAGCCTTACCTCCCACCAGTCCATTTCGTACCTCTCAGCCATGATCCTTTTCTTGGTGTTCCCTAAGAAGTCATGCTGTGACAGTCTCTGTGCCTTTGCACTCACCTGCTCTTCTTGCCATGTCTACCTAATAAACTACTTCACCTTCAAAATCTGCTCTGTGCCGCACCACCTCTGACACAAAACCTCCCCTTCTCCAGCTGCCTCACCAGTGGTGAATCCTTTCTTGCTCAGCACCACCACTGTATGCTGTATATAATTTTCCTCCACAAATTATAACAGCAGCTAACAGTTACACTGAGCTTACTGTGTGCCAGGCCCTGAGCTAGGAATTATACATATATTAACTCATTTACATCTTATAAACCGTCTATGAGGTAGATACTATTATATTCATTGTATTGATAAGGAAACCAAGGCACCGAAAGCGTAAGAAACTCATCCAAGATCACACAGCTAATAAACAGTAGAAATGAGATCTGAAACCAGTTTGGACTCAAAGCCCATACTCTTAACCATTAAGCCTATGAATCTAACTATTGCCTCTGAATGTTAATGGATTGCTGTCTCTCCACTAAACAGACCTTCTGCATCTAGTTTTCTGTGATTCATCTGATTTTCCCTAGGACTTAGCACAAAATTCTGACATGTGGGAATTACTCCAAAAATAGTCACTGAACTGAGCCACCACTTGGCTATATAATTTTAGGCAAGTCACTTAACCCCTCTGGATTTCAGTTTGGTCCTTATAAAATGAGGGTATTGAATTAGGTGTTCCATAAGATCCTTCCCTCCCATTTTTAAGAGGGAAAATTCCTTGCACAATACTTAATTAAACTAAATCTATCCTATCCTTGTACAAACTGTAATTCTAAACTTTAAATTTCATCATAGAATTAGATAGTAAATGTGTTAGCAATTAACAGTATAAACACTAAATACCATGAAGTGGAATATTTTAGACAATGAAATACATAAATGACATTAAAAAAACCTAAATTCTTAAAATACAATACCTTGCTATCAACTTTCAACAAGAATTTTCCAAGCCCAATAATCGGCCACGGTGCTAGGGCTTCCTGCCGCTCCTTCAAGAAGTGCTCTATAACCTGCCACCACACACAGCAACGTTTCTCCAGGAAGTTCACAACTCCAAAGTGAATAACCAGCTTTTTGAGTATCCAGACTATAAAAAAGAAAAGAGATACAAATGTAAACAAAACAGAGATTACAAAGTTATAACATGAAAAGATCCCTTAATTTCATGTGACTTTTCTGAAACAGCAAAACTAGTATTAAAATAAACATCAGTTTTTTAAGAAAAGGAGTGAGGAGGAAACAAAGTTCAAGGTATTCCAAATTGATGGAATTAGGTAACTTTTCATACAGTCCCCTCCTGTCCATATACTACCTCCTTTGGGAAGTCTGAATCCCTGAAGGAGTCAGGGCTTATTTCATAGCCCATGTAAACATACTATACTTGGATCATGAAGATTTCAGTGATACAATACTGACCCCTCACACCTCATCCTTCCAGGGTAAAGAATACTAACCCCAATGTGCCCTAATCTCCTTGGTTATTACATCTGCTCTTACCAAATTTTGTTCTCATTCTTAGGTGTTTGATGTTTACTGACCAGAAAAAATAAGGTAGTCCATGTGGCATCATGATTCTATACCACCACAGTGTTACATGTTCATTTGTGTTCCTATCTCCCTATTTCTTGCTGCTCTTTACATCTGAATCTTTTACCAGGGTTCAGGAGAGAACCAACGTGGGTGCAAGCAAGGCTATTACAAATGGCCCCAGAGGCTGGTCACTACACAGCTTCAGTAGGGACCACTCACAGGCCACAGTATGAATACACCCCTCGGCAATGGGGCAGGGCAGTTAAGCTTCGTATTTAAGGCCAACTAAGAAGGTGGTGGGACTAGAAGGCAGTGTTATCTGTGAGGATTACCATGAAGTTTGAACCCTGGGTGACTGGATCCCAACCACTACAATTTCCCTAACTCTAGGGATTTGTGTCCTTAGCTGTGGACTAATCTAACAGTTCACAGTTTATTATTCTGAACCATGAGCTCAGTGTTAGATACCAGTTCAGCAATTCCTTCATCAGCATTTTTAAATCTCTACCAAGGTCCTAAGAAAGCTCCTATAGTCTCTAGAATAAGCCCAGGAGAAGTATAGGCTGTAGAGAAACTTTTGGGCGCCACCTGTTCACAGGCCAGGTCAATTTCCCAAGATGGCCTGAAAGTTAAGAAATGACAAGGACAAGTGTAACTCCTGCTAACAAACTTAAGGGAAAAGGAACTTCCAACAGCACCTGAAAAATGATTTGCCAGCATAAAAGAAACCATCTGGTAAAACCAAAAAAGTATGGAATGATCCAGAAAAACAATGTAAATTGTTTCACTAAGCATTTGTATAAATTCCTGAACATAAAGTATGGCTATGATATGTACTCTGTGACTGAATTACAACTGTATTTTGTTCCAACTGCCCAATGGCTCTGTTTTAGGATGCAAGAAGCAGGTTCAAACTTCAACCACTTCCCTTCCCTGTCCCCTAAGGACAGGCAGTACACCATGTTCTGGTCATAACAAATCTTTTTAAAAAATAGAAACTATTTAATTAACTGTCCAATTTAATGAGAATAATAAGTTAGTTTAAAAACGAATGATTTAGAAAGTAAATGGTCCAGTAAGTTTAGACTCCTAGATCTTGGAAAAGAGGCTTCCAAAAATCAGATTATGTTTAAATCAACAGTGAAAAACCTTGACAAGGGAGATAAGGACTCATCAAATTCAGGATGGTGGAACCCTGAGATCAACTGAGGACCTAACAAATTTGGCATGGACTATGACTGCAGTAAGAGGAAAGCCCAAACAATCAGTGAAGTATCAAAAGACTCATCTACAATGCACCAGGGTCGAAGAAAACTCTTCTTCATTCTTGCAAGTCTTAGAAGACAGTTTTAGAATCAACACAACAGAGGTAGGTCTTAAAATACTATGGTATTCAAGTGCAAAGATCTAGTTTAATGATTTTTGGAAAGCACAGGATTCCATTCTGATATAATATATACTCAAGTAATTTAATTTTCTGCCAAACAAAAGAAAAATCAAGATTTTGCACGTTTCTCAAAACCTACATTTCCTTTGAATAAAAAATTCATTGTAAAATGCACTTCACAAAAGCAGCTCTCAAATTTCAGTCAAAAACCCCCAAACCCAGATAGTTCTTAACATTCTCTTCCACACAATCATAGACAGCTGAAGAGTCAACACTCCACATGGAACTATCAGTCTCTAACACCACACAAAATTATGAGGCTCAATACACGCTCAGGCTTAAAAGTGAAATAGTAAGAAGTAAAGAAATAAAAAAAGGAGTAAGTTTCTAAAATGTTTATTATTTAAATGCAAATATACGACTATTTAAGACAGTAAAATTACCTCAGATATTGAAGTACAGAAGTTGAAGAAAAAAAATGTCTTCAAACACAAAATCCTAATTAACCTATTACCTGCAACAGGCACAGGCAGCAACTGCACAATCCACAGGTTCAACCAGATCTGGACGCCAACGATGGCCCAAACAAGAGACACAAAGTAAATATCACTGGCTTTCTTTTTTCTGAGAAATGTTCCAATTTCAGGCCTTTGTCTGCCCAGAGTGGGTGAAGGGGAGGAAGCTAAAGATGAGGACAGTGTTGGGGGTGGTTCTCCTCTGTCCAGCTTTTCTGAAGAAGGAAAGAAATAAAAACACCCACCACATTAGTTTATACTGGTAATACAGAGTCGTCAGTAATACAGAGCAATTCACTAGGCTACTCTATCTTAAGCCCTCAAAATGTACTCTGACAGTATAATTACATTGAGTGAAAAAAAAAATCTGGATATATGTTTGTGTACACAACGAAAAATGTGTAGAGAAGTACACTGCTGACAGTATTTAAACCTAGGAAAAACAAACATGGGGGTAGGACTGACATGGGGAATGCTTTTATTCTTTACCTTATAGACTTTACACGGTTCAAGTTTTTTGTAACTTAAATGTATCATTTATTTATATATATTTATCACTCAAAAAACTAAAGAAAAACACATGACAATAGCATAATTAGCAATTATATATGTATAGCAAAAAAATGAAAATTATTCAAACCATACAAAGCAACAAATACCAACAGGATTCCCATATTTAAAATTTTCTCTTTCAATATAACTTTATATTAGAGGTATTATATTGTTTTTTTTTTTGACACAGTATGACTTTCAGTGTCATTTCACCTAAAATTAAGCCAACTGCTTTTAAAAAGAACTCAGGGCTTTGAAACATGTCTTTCCCTTAGAATGAGATAAAACAATGACAGATTGCTAGGGGTGAGGTAAAGAAAATCATACTGAATTATTTCACATAAGGCACTGTTTTCTAACAATGCAACTACTATGTTACATTTTACTACAGGGTTATATTATTTCTATTTCCTAGTTTTACCAAAACATCATAAATGTCAGAAATTATATAACTCTTAAAGCATTATTACTCAGTATATATACCATGATGATGAAAATGAATAATCGTAAAACTTGCACTTTGCCTCACATAAAAAGTTAATAACAGAAAAGTTTACTGTATTTCATAAAGTCTAGGAAAAAGAGAAAAGACGCCCATAATCCCAACCCCCTCTTCGCCCCCTAGTTTTACATAGCTGTATCATGTTCCACTTAACACTTTTCCATTTCCTCCCTTCAGCTGAATGTCAGCTCCAAGAGAGCTAAAACCTTAGGTCTTGCTCTCCCTCCACTCTAAGCACATAGAATAGTACCTGACATATAACAAATAGGTGCTCACAAATATTTGCTGAAAGAGTGCCTTCTTTATGTTATTAGATAATTCTGTGAACAACCACATGGTAGCCCTCTGAGTGCTCTATCATCATCTCTTTAGTGTTTATTTTAACATGAAATGTTTAGCAGTGGGTAAATTTTTCCTACTGATATAACTAACACGATGGTAAGTCAGCCTTTATCACCCCAAGTTTGGGGCTAAAGCCCAAGATAGTTGTAGTATCCTTCTGTTTGACTTTGTTCTCTGAGTGTCTTTCTAATTTGGGAACTTCATGTCAGTAGATGCGGCATTTATTTAGAAAGGTAATAGGTCTATATAACCAAAACATCATACTTCCTCCACTCTGAAAACATGATTCAATGTGCAAGAAAATGTTCCTACTATCCCAAATGCCTTTTTCTTAGCTGATCTCTTCCCCTTCAAGACTTTCCTAAAGTCAGTTCTTCAAGAAGAGCTCATCAAAAATATTCTTTAACTCCAAATCCTCTGCCACTAATGGACCTCTTGGCACAGAGATGGCTTTTTACATTCCTGAACTCTCTGTGGGTACAGTGTGGCTTTAAAGCCGGTATAAATCTACCAGCTGGATATCGCAGGCTCCTGAATCCAGAACAACTAGAGGGATCTGCTTTAGGGGAAAGGGTCAATATATTAACAGCATGAGGCAGGCAAAGCAAACTTAAGAAAAGCAAGAAACGTCAGAGAAAAGGATAACTAGAAGATGGAAAACAAATGCCGAAAGAAAGAGTTGGAGAAAAAGAACAGTAACAAAAAAGCAACAAAAAGAGCAAAATAGAACAATGGAAGAGAACTGACAGTTGTAGAAGAAATGGAAAATAAAAAAAAGATTAAGTGGGACGGGGAGGGGGGGTAATATGGATAAAAGTAAATGGAGGACCAAGAAAAGGAAAATCTGAAAGGAAAGTGAGAAAGAATTACAAAAGAAAAACCGGAAAAGCATTTTTAAAGGAAAAGATGAAGAATCAAGATAAGAAACCCCAGAACGTAAATAACTAAATATATTTTAAAAAGTGATAGATACATGAGGACAAAGATGAGAGAGGGAAAACATGCAAAAATAGGAATCAGAAAGAAAAATGAAGGACCAAGTAAACAGTATTTTGTGATGCCAGTGTCCTTCTTCATTTCATATACTACGTATATTTCATTTTCCAGAATGACTTTGAAGACATGCCTTCATGAAGTCACTCACCTGCAGGTTGGACTGATGGCTGGTCTTCAGTGGCTGATTCATACCCTGTGATAGAGATGGCCAATGTTGCTAGAGTAGAAGCTGCCATGGAGATAACCTGCCCTGGTAATTCTGCTCCTGTAAAACAAACATGTATTTTTAGACCTTTTTTAAAGCAAATGAACCAAGTGGGAAATAACTGCTGCAAAATGAAACACAGTCCTAAGTTTTCAACAGCAATAAAACAAAACAGTTATTACTGACCCACTGGACCAGTGGTTCTTCACCAAGGGAGAATGTTTAAGAATCAACAGGGAAGTCTGGTAAACACACAGGTTCCTGGACTCTGTGTATCTCTCCCATTTAGGACCTTCACACTGGCATGAGTGGCAGACAGTGGACATATACATGTGGAATCCCACACTTAGACAGTTTTCAACTTCACGATTTTAATGCACATCTCTACTGAAAAGCACTACCACACCAAGTCTGTGACCTTCTGCTACAGAACGTCTTTTTCTCCTTTATAATACTAGCTCCTAGTATCATATGGGACAGGCCACATGTGGTGCTCTCAAACATTCCATGAATGAATATTCAAATACACTGGTATCATGCAATCTATAAAGTACACAATCAAGCACAGGCAAATCTAAAAGATTTTGTTTCATGTTATACATTCCCATGTTAAGTTCCTAACAGGTAACACACCAAACTTAATTATTTCCACTAGACTCAAAACTTTTACTGGCCAATGAGGTCTGTATGTAGTGATCAGCTTTTAATCTGCTATAGCAGATAACAAAGATGAGCTCACACAATACCAGGTTCTAGCACGCTTTCCTGTACCCTAGAAAATGGAAAGCTAAAGATTGTATTTTTTGAGCTCCCTTGCAGCTAAGGCCCCACATGTAATGCAATTTCTACCAAGCAGGCACACTGTGCAAGACTTATTAAAACCAAAGTAACTCACTATAATTTGGAAGCCACATACCTCTCATGTCAAACAGAATCATGGAGGCAGGATTTTCCTGTAGGAACTTGGCAGAAGTTCCAGAGATTCTTCTGGCTAATCTCTATCTTCATGGCAGGTATCAGCAGCCGTAACACTGCTGCTCCAACATTCCTTTACTGTCACTGACAACTTCTGGTTGCACTGCTTCTGCCTAGGTTGGATCTTACCTGTCCAGTCTCTCCAAAAATTCTGTATGTTAACCAATACCTCTTTTTATTTGGACTAGCTAGCAAGGATTCCACTGTCCACAACCAAGAACACTACACATTCCTAGTCACCAAATCATACACCCTCATTCATAGGGCTGGGCCTTACTCTCGTAGGTCAATACTCAGTATGTCAACACAGAATTCTGCCAAGCCGGTGACAAAAGCCATGACCCTTCAGAAAGCCAATGAATTTTAGCTCCAAATGAAGTCTACCTACTCAACAAATCCAAGGCTGGCTATTTCCAGACATGGTAGACTAGGGCCAGAGATGACCTGTTGGTAGATTCAGTCATCAAGATCAAGAATACTAACTGTGTTCAACCATATGCTATCCCTCTTCCAATCAATGCTTCTGTGACCTGAAAGAAGTTTAATTTTAGGCAATCTAAGAAAAGAACAACGTATCTAGATTAGGACCTATTCTTCTGGTCTGAATATCTAAGGTTTTTCTTAGATGCCAGTAAGAGAATAAGGGCTGAGAGAGAAAGACAGAGCCTCTAATGTCTTACATGCTTCGGTTACTCACTGCATTAGATGCTGGGGCTAAAGACACAGACCCTGTCCCCATGGAGTCTAGTGAAAGAGACAGATACGAATTAAAGAACTACACAAATATGAATGTACACAGACTACAATGACTGCTATAAAGGCAACATACTAGTTATTTCATGAGCTCTTAACAGAAGAAATCTGAGTCTGGACAATCAGGAAAGGCTTCTCTTTAAGAAGTGAAATGAAGCTGATATACAAAGGATGAGTAGGAATTAACCAAAAGAATAATATTTTGGGCAGAAGAAAGTGAGTAGGAAGACTGTAAATAAAGAACCTAGCATGTTAAAAGACAGTGACAGAAGGTCAGTGTATCTGGGACAGTCAGGTAGCAGGAACTGGTGCTGAATAAACAAGACTGGACACAGTAAAAGAGGTGATGCCAAGTCGCAGAAAACCATAATGAGGACTTTAGTGTTTATCCTAAAAGGAATAGGAAAGCACTAAGTTTTAACCAGGGTTAACAGTGGTTTTGTAACTGAAACTTTATTACAGATATTACAAATATGAGATAATTGTAGCTTCACATGCAGTTGTAAGAAATAATACAGAGAGATCCCATGTACCCTTTATTCACTTTCCCCTGTTGGTAACATTAGTAACCACTGCCAAACTGTAGCACTGCATCACAATCAGGATGTCAGCATGCACATAAAATAGTTTCATCACTGCAGGAATTTCTCCTGTTGCCCTTTTATAACCACACCCACATCTCCACTCTGTAAATTAATTATCAATTTTGAGATAGAAAAGGATAATTCTTACTATTTGACCAAGAACAGATTGGAGGGGACCATCAAAAGTGGGTACAGGGACTTAAGTTATTGCAATGCTTCAGGCAAGACATGATTATAGTGTGGTCTGCAGTGGTTAACAGGGGAAATATTGGGAAAGTGGTTGAATTTAAGAGACCTGGAGTATTCAAAGTGGTCCAGACTTGGTGATGAACTAATAAGGGAATGAAGGAGATGAAGGTGTCACAGATGACCCCCAAATTTCCAGATTATGGTTAGACAGATAACCATAGGGAAATACCATGTAGATAACCATGAAGGGGAAATGGATGAAGATTTTGGACATACTGAATCTTTTTAGACTTCCAGATAAAGATTTCAAAAACGAACTGATTATACCAGAGACCAGACGGGACTTAGCTTCTTATGCACCCATGAGATTTCTTAAGCTCCACTTAAGAGCAAAGACTGGGACCACTTAATGAATAATGGCCTGGGACAGCAGAGTAGAAAAGAAAAACAAAACAAAACAAAACCCACTTCTAGTCAAAATTCAAAAAAACTAAGTATTCTCTCATATAAGATTAAAGACTAGTCAAAGGTCCTAAATAATAAACCAAACTCTTCACAAGTAATTTAATCAAGTGGTGACTCATCTTTGAGAGACTGAAAAGTCGGCCCCCTGATAGTTTTTAAGTAGCTCTAAAACAACAAGATCATTTTACAGTTCCACAAATATGGACTTTCAGTTCGGCTGCATTTTGACTTGTATTTCTAAACTCCCACTAAACAAACATTCACTCACCAAACAGATGAGTAGGCTAGGTGCTGAGTGAGATAAGACACTAACGCTGAAGCCTCAAGCTCAGTCTAAAACTTCAGTATATTAAGAGCTAATGTAAAGCTAAGTGTAGAATATTTGGGGAGCACAGAGTACTGAAACCTAATACATGTTTGGGAGGTCTGGGAAGGATTTCCAAAGGTGCTATTTGACAAGAATGCTTGAAAGCACCATCTTTTAAATCCACTTAAATAAATTAGGCTGATTAAAAAAAGGCAGAGCAAGTCTATCTCCAGGAGGAAGGGAAAGGCTAGTGTCTTAGAGGGCAAGGTAGAATGGTTTTCCAGGAAAACAAAAGAGCAATGTAGAGACACAAAGGCAAGAAAGAGCAGTGTGTGCTGTTGAAAGAACTCTTAAGAAATCCGGTAAGGCCGGAACACAGGGTACAATGAGAAGTGTGGAGAGACACGAGGGGGCAGAGGGAGAACAGAAGGTCTCATATTCACTATACACAGAAGCAGTACAATTCAGTGGTTGGGGGCACAGTGAGGAAACAAGACTGCCCCGGTTTAAATCCCGGGTCTACTACTTACTAGTTGAATGACCATGAGCAAGTAGCTTACGATCTAGGTGCTTTAGTCTCACGTGTAAAACGAGGCTTAAATAAATTCCTACCTCATGTGAGAGTTAAGTTAAACAATACATATAATATGATTAGAACAACTGCTATGTAGGACTTGTTGAATAAATATTAGCTATCATCATCATCCTCTATCAAAACTATCGGCTTTCATAGTTTAAA
>JAVSCE010020731.1:0-56194 GCA_032199065.1 Smutsia gigantea | reverse complement strand
AAGAAATAAAATTGAGAAGAAAAAAACAATAGAAAAAATCAATGAAACCAAGAGGTGGTTCTTTTTTTTTTAATATAATTTATTTTGGTATCATTAATCTACAATTACATGTGCAATATTATGGTGATTAAACTACCCCCTTCATCAGGTCCCCCCCACCAACCCCATTACATTCACTGTCCATCAGCGTACTGAGATGCTATAGAATCACTACTTGTCTTCTCTGAGTTGTACAGCCCTCCCCATGCCCCCCAACATTACGTCTGCTAATCGTAATGCCCCCTTTCCGCCCTTATCCCTCCCTTCCCACCCATTTTCCCCAGTCCCTTTCCCTTTGGTAACTATTAGTCCGTTCTTGGGTTCTGTGAGTCTGCTGCTGTTTTGTTCCTTCAGTATTTTTTCTTTGTTCTTGTACTCCACATATGAGTGAAATCATTTGATACTTGTCTTTTTCGGTTTGGCTTATTTTGATGAGCATAATACCCTCTAGCTCCATCCATGTTGTTGCAAATGGTTGGATTTGTTTTCTTCTTATGGCTGAATAATATTCCATTGTGCATATGTACCACATCTTCTTTATCCATTCATCTACTGATGGACACTTAGGTGGCTTCCATTTCTTGGCTATTGTAAATAGTGCTGCGATAAACATATGGGTGCATATGTCTTTTTCAAATTGGGCTGCTGCATTCTTAGGGTAAATTCCTAGGAGTGGAATTCCTGGGTCAAATGGTATTTCTATTTTGAGTTTTTTGAGGAACCTCCATACTGCTTTCCACAATGGTTGAACTAATTTGCATTCCCACCAGCAGTGTAGGAGGGTTCCCTTTTCTCCACATCCTCGCCAACATTTGTTGTTGTTTGTGTTTTGGATGTTGGCCATCCTCACTGGTGTGAGGTGATATCTCATTGTGGTTTTAATCTGCATTTCTCTGATGATTAGCGATGTGGAGCATCTTTTCATGTGCCTGTTGGCCATCTGAATTTCTTCTTTAGAGAAGTGTCTACTCATGTCCTCTGCCCATTTCTTAATTGGATTATTTGCTTTTTGTTTGTTAAGGTGCGTGAGTTCTTTATATATTTTGGATGTCAACCCTTTATCAGACACGTTTTTATGAATATATTCTCCCATACTATAGGATGTCTTTTTGTTCTACTGATGGTGTCCTTTGCTGTACAGAAGCTTTTCAGCTTGATATAGTCCCACTTGTTCATTTTTGCTTTTGTTTCCCTTGCCTGGGGAGATATGTTCATGAAGAAGTCGCTCATGTTTATGTCCAAGAGATTTTTGCCTATGTTTTTTTCTAACAGTTTTATGGTTTCATGACTTACATTCAAGTCTTTGATCCACCTTGAGTTTACCTTTGTGTATGGGGCTAGACAGTAGTCCAGTTTCATTCTCTTACATGTAGCTGTCCAGTTTTTCCAACACCAGCTGCTGAAGAGGCTGTCATCTCCCCATTGTATATACAAGGCTCGTTTATCAAATATTAATTGACTGTATATGTTTGGGTTAATGTTTGGATTTTCTATTCTGTTCCACTGGTCTGTGGGTCTGTTTTCATGCCAATACCAAATTGTCTTGATTACTGTGGCTTTGTAGTAGAGCTTGAAGTCAGGGAGCGTAATTCCCCCTGTTTTATTCCTCCTTCTCAGGATTGCTTTCGCTATTCGGGGTCTTTTGTAGTTCCATATGAATTTTAGAATTATTTGTTCCAGTTCATTGAAGAAATCTGTTGATAGTTTGATTGGGATTGCATTGAATCTGTAGATTGCTTTAGGTAGTATAGCCATTTTGATGATATTTATTCTTCCTAGCCAAGAGCATGGGATGCATTTCCATTTGTTAGGGTCTTCTTTAATTTCTCTTAGGAGTGTCTTGTAGTTTTCAGAGTACAGGCAAGAGCTGGTTCTTTGAAAAAATAAACAAAATACATAAACCCCTAGCCAGACTCATTAAGAGAAAAAGAGAATCTACACACATAAACAGAATCAGAAATAAGAAAGGAAAAATAACGACAGACCCCACAGAAATACAAAGAATCATAAGAGAATATTATGAGAATCTATATGCTAACAAGCTGGAAAACATAGAAGAAATGGACAACTTCTTAGAAAAATACAACCTCCCAAGACTGACCAAGCAAGAAACAGAAAAACTAAGCAGACCAATCACCAGCAACGAAATTGAATCGGTAATCAAAAAACTACCCAAGAACAAAACCCCCAGGCCAGATGGATTCACCTCTGAATTCTACCAGACATATAGAGAAGAAATAACACCCATTCTCCTTAAAGTTTTCCAAAAAATAGAAGAGGAGGTAATACTTCCAAACTCATTCTATGAAGCCAGCATCACTCTAATACCAAAACCTGGCAAAGACCTCACCAAAAAAGAAAATTACAGACCAATATCCCTGATGAACGTAGATGCAAAAATACTCAACAAAATATTAGCAAACCGAATTCAAAAATACATCAAGAGGATCATACACCATGATCAAGTGGGATTCATCCCAGGGATGCAAGGATGGTACAACATTCGAAAATCCATCAACATCATCCACCACATCAACAAAAAGAAGAACAAAAACCACATGATCATCTCCATAGATGCTGAAAAAGCATTTGACAAAATTCAGCATCCATTCCTGATTAAAACTCTCAACAAAATGGGTATAGATGGCAAGTACCTCAACATCATAAAGGCCATATATGACAAACCCACAGCTAACATCATACTTAACGGTGAGAAGCTGAAAGATTTTCATCTAAGATCGGGAACAAGACAGGATGCCCACTCTCTCCACTGCTTTTCAACATAGTACTGGAGGTCCTAGCCACAGCAATGAGACAAAACAAAGACATACAAGGCATCCAGATTGGTAAAGAAGTAGTCAAATTGTCACTATTTGCAGATGACATGATACTGTACATAAAAAACCCTAAAGACTCCACTCCAAAACTACTAGAACTAATATCTGAATTCAGCAATGTTGCAGGATACAAAATCAACACACAGAAATCTGTTGCTTTCCTATACACTAACGATGAACTAACAGAAAGAGAAATCAGAAAAACAATTCCATTCACAATTGCATCTAAAAGAATAAAAAAGGTACGAATAAACCTAACGAAGGAAGTGAATGACCTGTACTCTGAAAACTACAAGACACTCCTAAGAGAAATTAAAGAAGACCCTAACAAATGGAAATGCATCCCATGCTCTTGGCTAGGAAGAATAAATATCATCAAAATGGCTATACTACCTAAAGCAATCTACAGATTCAATGCAATCCCAATCAAACTATCAACAGATTTCTTCAATGAACTGGAACAAATAATTCTAAAATTCATATGGAACTACAAAAGACCCCGAATAGCCAAAACACTCCTGAGAAGGAGGAATAAAACGGGGAATTATGCTCCCTGACTTCAAGCTCTACTACAAAGCCACAGTAATCAAGACAATTTGGTATTGGCATGAAAACAGACCCACAGACCAGTGGAACAGAATAGAAAATCCAAACAGTAACCCAAACATATACAGTCAATTAATATTTGATAAAGGAGCTTTGTATATACAATGGGGAGATGACAGCCTCTTCAGCAGCTGGTGTTGGAAAAACTGGACAGCTACATGTAAGAGAATGAAACTGGATTACTGTCTAGCCCCATACACAAAGGTAAACTCAAGGTGGATCAAAGACTTGAATGTAAGTCATGAAACCATAAAACTGTTAGAAAAAAACATAGGCAAAAATCTCTTGGACATAAACATGGGCGACTTCTTCATGAACATATCTCCCCAGGCAAGGGAAACAAAAGCAAAAATGAACAAGTGGGACTATATCAAGTTGCAAAGCTTCTGTACAGCAAAGGACACCATCAGTAGAACAAAAAGACATCCTACAGTATGGGAGAATATATTCATAAATAACGTGTCTGATAAAGGGTTGACATCCAAAATATATAAAGAAGTCACGCACCTTAACAAACAAAAAGCAAATAATCCAATTAAGAAATGGGCAGAGGACATGAGTAGACACTTCTCTAAGGAGGGGGTTCAGGTGGCCAACAGGCACATGAAAAGATGCTCCACATCGCTAATCATCAGAGAAATGCAGATTAAAACCACAATGAGATATCACCTCACACCAGTGAGGATGGCCAACATCCAAAACACAAACAACAACAAATGCTGGCAAGGATGTGGAGAAAAGGGAACCCTCCTACACTGCTGGTGGGAATGCAAATTAGTTCAACCATTGTGGAAAGCAGTATGGAGGTTCCTCAAAAAACTAAAATAGAAATACCATTTGGCCCAGGAATTCCACTCCTAGGAATTTACCCAAGACTGCAGCAGCCCAATTTGAAAAAGAGATGCACCCCTATGTTTATCGCAGCACTATTTACAATAGCCAAGAAATGGAAGCAACGTAAGTGTCCATCAGTAGATGAATGGATAAAGAAGATGTGGTACATATACACAATGGAATATTATTCAGCCATAAGAAGAAAACAAATCCTACCATTTGCAACAACATGGATGGAGCTAGAGGGTATTATGCTCAGTGAAATAAGCCAAGCCTAAAAAGACAAGTATCAAATGATTTCACTCATATGTGGAGTATAAGAACAAAGAAAAAATACTGAAGGAACAAAACAGCAGCAGACTCACAGAACCCAAGAACGGACTAATAGTTACCAAAGGGAAAGGGACTGGGGAAAATGGGCGGGAAGGGAGGGATAAGAGGGAAAAAGGGGCATTACGATTAGCAGATGTAATGTTGGGGGGGCACGGGGAGGGCAGTACAACTCAGAGAAGACAAGTAGTGATTCTATAGCATCTCACTACGCTGATGGACAGTGAATGTAATGGGGTTGGTGGGGGGGACCTGATGAAGGGGGTAGTTTAATAACCATAATATTGCACATGTAATTGTAGATTAATGATATCAAAATAAATTATTAAAAAAGAGAGAGGAAAGGGAAGGGTTTCCAGGCAGAGGGCAAACAATAGACAAGGGCTCAGAGGCGGCTTTCAGAAAAAGAACAGCCAATCAGGGAGCTATAAGCAATTCCAGGTGTGAGAGGTCAGCAGGCACCACGTAGGGCGGCATCCCAAATGCTACCTTTTGAGTAGGTGTGCATCTGATCCCCGCGTAGCCAGGAGCCGTGGAGGGCACTGGAGCTGAGAGAAGAGTGGGTGCATTCACGCTTTACAGGGAGCTGCCTAATAAGTAGTGTTATACGTGGGGGCTGTCTTAGAATTTTCTGCTTTTCTGCAGTAAGACCTTCATTCTTTTTAAACCCTAGCTTTTTATTATGAAAAAATTTCAAAGATAGCAAAAAGTTGGAAGAAGCACACAAGGGAACTAGTGGCCATTGTTGACATGTCGGCATACTGGCCTTATCTACACACATGTGGAGCCGGGGCTGGACCCTCTGAAAGTGAGTTGCAGACTTTGTGACATTTTACGGATTCCACTGATTTTGTTCCACACCAAGCGGGAAATTTCTGGTCATGGAGAACTTGATTCTCCACCCAACGTTATCCGAGTTCGGACACTTGCTCATTACCGCTGCCCTTTGCAGCTGAGAGGGCTCTTTTCCCCACACTGACAACAGTTCCCTCCCTGGGGACAGAAAAGCCAACTCAAGGGCATCATAGCTCAACACTGACCTCGTCTGAGGCAGGCTCCTCTCAGTATGACATCCACCCAGGCTGGTATCTGGAGAAAGAAAGAGTGAGAGTCACCACCCCTGCCTCACCCGAACACAGGGCTGCCAGGTAAAATACAGGATGCCCAAACACAGACTTTACATAGACAATGGATAATTTCTTAGCATAAGTATACACCATGTATTACACAGGACATAATTTAAACCAGAAAATTGTGTTGTTTATATAAAATTCAAATTTAACTGGGCATCCTCTGTTTTGATTTTCTGTCTGTCGCCTCACTCCTGTGTCATTTTGCGAGCACCATGCTTTCTGTATGGAGGCCTGGAAAGGGGTCACCCAAGAACCCGCTGGGTGGAAATGAAGAACCATGGGTGAGAGGCTAAGTCTGGCAGCCCCCTTTATCCCATGAGCCTGTGCAGGATTCCCGCCTAGAGGACAGGTTTGGTCTGGGGTCTCCTGGGGCTGTGGAGGCTTCTCACTGGCTTCCCCTCATATGCGAGCAAGATTAAAACTCCTAACCACGCCCCGGCAGGATCAAGGCTCCAAGCCCCTCCCACATTGGCACCTTTGCACACGCTGTGCCCTCTGCCTGGGACACTTCCCTCCGCAACCTGCAGATCTCAGCTTGGAGGTCACCTCCTTGGGGAGGCTCTCCCTGACCACCAGCCCCTTACCCAGCTTCATACTACTTTAAGGCATTTATTTATCAGTATACATTCATTCATCCCACACATTTCGTGCACTGGGGACACCAGTGAGTGGACACAGAAATGTGTGCCCAATTGAAGCTTTACATTTTATTGCGGGAGAAAAATGATAAACAGGAAAAATACATAAGCTATGCAGGGTGTTGGAAGCTGAGATGATACGCAGCAGGGGGAAAAGGAAATGCTGCGGTTTGAGGTTAGACGTCTGCAGCATGGGAAAGTGCTCCAGGCAGAAGACATGGCTAGTGCAACGGCCCTGCGGTGGGAGCGTGTCTAGGTGTAGGAGGCATAGCGCAGAGACCAGTGTGGCCCGGCTGGTCCTGGTCCTTGGGAGTCCCAGCTCCCGGCTAGGGTGAGCAGTGCACACAGAAGGGGCTCAGGAAGTCCCGGGAGGAGGGAGGCGGAGCTCCCTGGGAGTCACGGACCGGGGTCCGACCGTACTGACCAACCCGCCCCGCAGGGACCTCGGTGGAGCGCCTGCCAGCGGTCGTGGTGCTCAAGCCGGGCGGAGACGTGCTCACCCGCGACGCGGTCGAAGAGATCCGGCGCCTGGGCCCTGCCTGCTTTGCCAACTGGCAGGAGGCATCCGAGGTGCTGGACCGCAGCTTTCTACCGCCGGAGGACCTGGACGACCCCGCGCCGCGGAGCCTCACCGCTGCGCCCCTGCAAGTACCGCGTGGACCGGACTGCGTGGGGCCCAGGAGGCCCACGGGGAGGAGGCGGTCCTGGGACTGGGGACTGGGCAGTTGGCTGGGGCAGCAGGCCATTCTGATCCCTGGAGCGAGGGAGCAGCTGCAAAGGCGGGGCAGTGGGGGGTAGGGCGGGTCTTTCTGAGGCCCAGCCGCCAGGAGCAAGTGGGGAGCTCTGATGAGTTCCCACGGAGAAGCCCGGCTGAACCTGGGGGAACTTTGTCCAGATCTCCGCAGGTGGAGGGTGGGACCTGGGGAAGAGAGGGGCCAGAGGTGTTCATAAGTGAGACTCTCAGGACGGGTGGGCCGGGGGCTACATGCCTGAGCCTTCAGGGCCGGATCAGTGAAGCAAGGAGAACTTCTCAAGGGTCTCTAGAAAAGAAATAGAGAATCTCTACTTTTAAAACCCGGGGGAGGTGGGGTGGTTAATTGTTCCAAAATGGGAAAATGCAAACAAAAATCGAATAATCATGCAGAGACAGCTCATCCCATCAAACATTAAACGAGCTGCCCACATATTTCATACGCAAAATTGCAACCATCTTTTAACAACAGATTTATATTTTTGCACGGGACGCATTTCAATATTGGATCCGATGCGTGCTGGAGTCCCAGACCGCCAGAGAGAGCCAGAAGTCTCCCTGTCCCTGGTGAATCCCCGGGATTTCTGGTGGAGACAGCAGAATACAGAAATAAAAAAACTCCAATCTAGAGCCAATTCCCAGCTGTGTGACCGTTCGACAGTCGCCTCTCCTTTCTAAATCTCCTTTCATTCCTCTGAAAATGACAACACTGTCACATCTACTAGGCAGGTCAGCCAAGAGACCGCTTCAGGAGCCAGCTCCGCGCACAAACCTCAGACTCCACCTGGTGGCGGGTGGAGTGGCATCCCTGGCGGGTCTGACCAAGTGTGAAAACTAATGTAAACCACTCCCCGTGCGCCTGGTCTCCAAAAAGGGTGGGCTGGGAAGCTAAGAGTCTTCCGCCCCTAGAGGCCGCTGGGGAACTAAGCGCCAAATGTGCTCACCCCTGTCCTCAATCCAGGGGAGGAAATTGGGGGAAATTTAGGTTCCAGCCACAGCATTCCCTTTGTGGAACTGTTTGGCCCATCTGTGAAATGGGTGCATTAGACTCTTAAATTTCTGTGTACCTAACACTACTGATTGCTGGCTCACCAGTAGTTTTACAAAGTTTGAAAACGTCCTGCCTGAGCAAACCACAGGACACGCAAACTTTCGATATTTTTACTGTTATTCTGGCCAGTTCCCCATGGTCAGTGTTCACAACCTAGGCAGTGAGACAGGGGAGTCCAGTCTCTATCCTGTCTGGCTGTGTGACATGGGCAAGTGGCTGTCCTCTCAGAGTCTCACCCTTCCAAGTAGACGGGGGTCATAACCCCCCACCCATGTCCACCCCTGCCTGTCTGGGCAGTGGCAAGGAAGGGACAGCTTAACGTCTGGCCAAAGCAGATTCAGTCACTTTAAGAGTGTTGCCTTAAGAGACCCCTGTAGGATTAAGTTTCCAGATTGAAACCAGACACACACAGAGAGTCACCCGACACATACAAAGGGAGGGGCCAGATCTTGATATCTGTGACGCCCTGCAAGCCCCCAACAAATAATGGTGAAATCTAAGACATGGCCATAATGAGTGCTGTAATGCCCTTTGGCCATTGTATGGTGTTGTCCCTTTACTTGTCTGGCTTCCAGCAAAGCTGGACCTGACTTTGTCACCACTGGTTCCCCAAAGCTGGGCACAGGGTGGGGTCCCATCAGTGCTTCTTGAATGAATACATGCAAGTTATCTTACTTCTGTGTATCCCCAACACCTGGAACAGAGCTGGGGCTTTGTTCCCAATGAGTCACTGAGTCCCAGGTACCCCAACTTGGTACTTTTTCTTACCTGTAAAACATGGAAAATTCACTCTAGCTTGGTGATGATGAAAGAGACAGTGTTCACCTGATGAGTGAATGAATGAGTAAATAAATAAATGAGCTGCTTCCTGTTACAGGTGAGGAAGCCCAGAGAGGTTAAGGGACTTGCTCAAAGCCACACAGCAAAGAAGGAGGGTCCCTGGGGCTGAAGGGTCATCTATACTCTCCCCCAGAGCCATTTGACCCATGAAGCACTGGGCTGGGGGCTCAAGGCCCACAAACTCTTCTCAGAAGGTCTCCCAAAAATTGAAACCTGTAAAAAATAATTGACTCCAAAAATTGGAAAAGGGGTCTGGAAATGGAAACTGGTGGGATCGATAACATGTTTGTGAAATAGGACAGAGCAATGGGCAGGAATGAGGCTGCGGGGTTTGAATCCTGCCTTGCCTGTGCTAGCTGTGTGACCTAGGGAGTCACCGCACCTCTCTGCCTCAGTTTCCTCAGCTAAAGCCAGGTGATGGTCATGCTGTCTTTCAGGCCTGAATTGCATTAAGACAGAACCCTCCTTGCAGGAGGCCATGTAGGCCTCATTCCTTCATATTCTGGATCAATCAGGAGTGCGTTACCTTTGAAACCATTTTCAGATTTATTTCACACTTTGCAAGAATTCCAGAGCAGGAGTACAAGGTGATTAATTCATGCGTGTGTACAGCAAGCAGTTATTGTGGGCCAAGTGTGTGCTTGGTGCAGTCCCAGACACCAAGGGGACACAACAGTGACACTTGAGGCAGATGTTTGGGGGTCCTGGAGCAGCCCCGCTTCTCACCAGCAGGGAGGCGACAGATATGGGGAAACATACGGTGTTGCAGAACCAGTGTTCTGGGGACTCAAGAAGATAAAGAACCCATTCCAAAATAAACAGAGGACTCAGGTGAATAGACATTTCTCCAAGAAAAAGATAAACAAATGGCCAACAAGCACACAGAAAGATACTCAGCATCATTAGCCTTTAGAGAAATGCAAATCAAAAGCACAAGGAGATACTACTTCACACCTACCAGGATGACTATAATCAAAAAAACGGAAAGTAACAGGAGTGAGCAGGGAAATGAAGACATTTGAACCCGCATGCACTGCTGATGGGAATGTAAAATGGTGCAACTGCTGTGGAAACAGTCTGGCAGCTCCTCAATATATTAAACGTAGATTTATTATATGACCAGCCATTCCACTTCTAGACATACCCAAAAGAAGTGAAAACAAGAACTCAAGCAAATCACTGTGTGTGTGTGTTCACAGCAGCACTATTCACAATCACCAAAGGGTGGAAACAACCCAAATGCCCTTCAACAGACAAATGGATAAATAAAATGTGGTTCTTCGGTGCAGTGGAATATTACTCAGCCATGAAAAGCAATGAAGCCCCGATTCATGCTTCAGTGTGGATGAACTTCAAAAACATCCCGCTGAGTGAGAAGCCACACACAAAAGGCCACATAGTATATGATTCCATTTATATGAAACGTCCAGAACAGGCAAATCCATAGAGACAGACGCAGATCCGTGGTTCCCAGGGGCTGGGGGAGGGGGAGGGGGAGTGACTGCTTATGGGCACAGGGTCTCTTTTTGGGCTGATGGGAATCTTCTGGAACTAGACAGAGGTGCTCGTTGCACAATATTGTGAATTTAAATGGTTCATATTATGTGAATTACACCTCAATTTTTAAATCTTAAATGTAAATAAATAACCCCCCCCAAAAAAAATGTATCAAGGAAAAAACAAAGCTTAGCGGGGAAGGACAGGGGGTGCCCGTTGAGGCAGGGGTCCAGGAGGGTCTCACTGAAGAGGAGGCATTTCTGCAAAGCCTTGAAAGGTGAGCGGGGGTGGAATCACAACCTAGGACAAGGGCTGTGAGTGGGGACCAAATGGGAAAGTGAATTATTTAAAATTCGTTCAAGTCTCTTTTTTAAAAACAATGGTAAAACAGGTGCTTAGGGCAGCGGGCAGCGGGGGGCGGGGGGCGGGGACGCTTTACTGAGTCTAGGGACCTGCGGGGCTCCCTGGGTCAGGCCACCGTGCCCTGCTTCCTCCTGGGGCCGCCTCCGCCCCTTCTTTCCCCGGCGCGCCACGATTGGGAGGCCGGGAGGTGGCGCCCGCAGGGTCCCCGAACGGAAGAGAAAAGACTTTGTCCCGAGTTTTCGCGGAGCTTCATCGTCCCGACGGCGACGGGCACCCTGAGCCCCATAAACTTTCACACACAACCTGCGGTCTCGGAGGCCCTCGGACGGCCCTCCAACTCCCCTACCCTCTAAAATCTCTTGGACCCCTCGACTGCCTCCCCAGGCCTGCAGGAGCCCCCCATGGCCCGGTCGTACGACGGCCGGGTGCTGGCCGCGATGACCCTGCTGGGCATCCCGGCGGCCGTGCTGGTGGCGCTGGGCGCGCAGCTGCTGTTCCAGCTGCAGGCGGGGCGCGCGGAGCTGCGGGGACCGCGCGCCGACGGGCTGGGCCCAGAGGTGGGCCCCGGCCCCGGGCTGCCCAAGGATGCTGCCGGGGCCCTGCTGCCGCTGGCCGCTGCCCTCGCTGCGCTCGCCCTAGTGCTGGGCCTCACCTGCCTGCTGCTCACTGTGCTCTGCGGCCACCTGGGTGCTGAGCTGGCGTGGGGGCCCGGCCCCAGCAGGTAGGAGGACCTCCGCTCCTCCCCAGGCTGCCCATCTGGGCCTCAGGTTGGGGAAACCTTCCCTCCCTCCTTCTCCTTCCCTCCCTTCCTCCCCTCTCTCCCTCCTTCCATCCTATATTAGTTGAAAATTTACAAAAGGTGTAACCACTGCTATGACCCCCATTTTACAGATGTGGAAACTGAGGCTGTAAGAGAGCCCAGGATCAGCGAGCCACGGTGTTGATCGCACTTGTTGTTTATGGAACCCTGAGTTCTACTTACCTCCCACTTCATGTGGATGAGTGAAGGCCTGCGGCCCCCTGGGTGGCTGGTGCTGCTGTTATACCCCCTTTTTAACTGGTTCTCAGACAGGCCAGGCCGCCCTCTCCAAGCTGCCCGGCTTGGAAGTGGGTGAGCTGGATTTGAACTTGACTGTGGTAGAGCCTGTGCTCTGTCCCAGGTGGGGTTGCTTCACCAGGCACCTGAGCTCAGAGGGCACCAAGGAGGCATCTGTCAGGTGTGCAGTGTATGTGGGGAACCCTTTCTCGAGCCAAGGAATTGGCTGCCTCACATCTCAGGGTTTCCCCTACTTCAGGGTTCTATGGAGCAGATGGGAACTTCCACAATTGAGGGAGATCCCATCTAAACTGGGCACACTCCATCCCTAGTTTAAGGTGTGCTGAAATGCCTGTGTTCCATCAGCCAACAAATATGTGTTGGGCTCCTGCAAGGGGCTAAGCCCAGCACTGGGCATGGGGGACACAGCAGGAACCAGGCAGACTCTGACCCAACCTCATGGAGTCACAGACAATAAAGACACAAGAGATCAGTAACATCAAATAATGATGAATGCTGGGAAAGAAAATGGGGTGATGTGGTGGAGGAGGACAGGGTGGGGGTGAAATGGGACCATCAGGGGAGGCCTGAGCAGACTTAAGGGAGAGAAGATGCAGAAGATCTGGAGGGCTGACAGGCAGAGGGAACAGCATGTGCAAAGGTCCTGGGGCAGGAAAGCACTTGGGGTATCAGAGGGAGATTGAGGTGATTGGTGTGGCTGGAGGGGGAGATGAGGACAGGGAAGTCATAGGAACTGGACCATGTAGGGCTTGGTGCTGTGGTGAAGACTTTGGGTTTTACTCCACCTGAGAAAGTTGTGAGCAAGAAAGGATATGATCTGACTGAGGTTTGGGATAACCACCTCTGGCTACCATGCAGTAAAGGGGCCAAGAGGGTAGGTGGTAGGGGACTACCAAAGAAGCCACTTTCATCACACTGGCGGGAGGTGAGTGATATGGAAGATCTCACAGGACTGGAGATGGCACAGTGTCAGGCTCAAAGCTAGGTCCTTAACCAGTGTCAGTTCTTAGGGAAACTGTTTCTATCAACAATGACAGCGAGCGAACCTAGTTTCCTCATCTCCCAAGGAAGCTTATGGTCTGTAAAATAATGACAGGCAGGTGTCCAGCAACTGTCTGCACATAGTAGCTATTTTATGGGTGTTGGGTGTTTGAATGGACTGATGGGTATTGATGGGTTATGGGGGAGGGGGTGGACGGAATGAGGGATGGGTGGGTGGACAGAGGGCTGGTTGCGTTGGATGGATGGATGGTGATTGGGAGATGGACAAGGGATGGGTGGGAGGGGGTGTGAATGGATGGGGGATGGATGGATGGAAGGATGGAGGGAGGGATGAAAGGATGAGTGGATGGAAGGATAAATGGATAGATAGACGGTGGCTGTTTAAATGGATGGATGGATGGATTAGTCGGGCATGTTTAAATGGATGGATAGCTCTGTGATTAGTAATCAATGGGGATAGACAGTAAATGATGGTAGATATTTACCTGGAAGGATGGATGAGTGGTGGGGAGATGGACGGTTATGTCCTCACATAGATCTGGGGTGTCCCAAGGCTGGGTCACTGGGGGGCCTTCTTCTCCCCAGCACTCCCCCACCAGCTCCACTCCCTGAGCCTTTTTCCTTCTCCCCTCCCTCCCAGGTCTGACTGGTTTCTCTACGACTGCCGTCTCCTCAGACACGTGGCTCTTGGTCTCTTCTGCTGTGGGGTCTCCATCTACTTAGCAGGTGCATGCTGGGGGCTAGAACCTGGGGTGTAGGGCCCTGGGTTGGGTGGCCAGGGGTAATGGCCCCGTAACTTCTGTGCCTTCTGCGCCTGTTTCTTCATTGGTACAGTGGGGATGATAACTGTCCATGTCTCTTAGAATCACTTTGGGGATTCTGAGTTAATCCCCATAAAAGCCGGTGGATGGCATCTGACCCCAGTGGGGGTTCCATAAATAGTAATTGTCTTTAAAACGCTTCTGATTCATTCTGCGTTTGGTTTGAACGAAAGTTTCCATGTGCTTGGTGGCTCCTGGAGATAGTGTTTCACAGGTTGGCCTTTGCAAAAGCTGTTGTGGTTACAGATACCAGAACCCCCAGCTCAAGAATGGCTTAAGGGGGAAAAATGCACTTTATAAGCCAGAAATGCAGTTTTAAATCCCAGAACATGAAGTAGAGTAAAAAATAATAACCTGGGTGCAGAAGAATGCACTGCACTGTCTTTCCTTCCCTGACTTGTAATAACTTTTCTTAGATTAACGTTCTCCCAGCTACATGTGCTGGTAAAGAAATCAAATCATCAGGTTTCTTTAAAGAGACTCTCGACCTTTTAAATTTTGTTCTAATCTTGAAAAATGTGTTGGTGGTGCTGCAGCTTCAGTGCTGTATCATACAGATCTCAGAAGCCCTCTAAAACAACTTGTTTCCTGTTTTATTGGAAAAAAATATATTCAGCTGGAATGAAAAACAAGGGATTTGCTATTACTGTTGTTTTCTTAGTCTTATAATAGAAAAAGAGAAGTTTAGAAGATATATTTAAAATATTTATGAGATGTGAGCCTAGGGTTCATTGTGGGATTTTGTAAATAAAGTGCAGGGATTTCTGCATAACTTTCGTTGTTTCACTTAATAAATGATCCCGATGTGGGTCTTTTAAAGAGGACAGTGGATGAGGTGACTCATGCATCTGAAAAGATCAAGGGTTGTTGGCCTCAGTTGTGGCTGGATCCAGGTGCTCAAAGGAGGTCATCAGAAATGCCTCTCACATCATCTCTTCACCTGCTGTCCTCTGAGAAAGACGCCTGTAAGTACTTTTGACACGATGCCTATAATCCCAAGCCTTTTCACGGGCCAGCAAAAATGTTGGAGACTTAGAGAATAAAATATTCTCATTCTAAAATACAAGGAAACTTACAGAGGGCAAAATAAAGTAACTATGTCAACCTCATTAAGCATTAAATTAAGAATTCATTCAGCTCCCATTTAGATTCTTTTTGAGGACAGGTGACCTCACTCAGCAAGAATTCCAGAGGACGTCAAGCCGATCATCCATTCATTGCTAACTAGGGCCAAAAGAATCATTATAAAGACCTTTTCAAAAGTACTTAGAGCAAAAAAAAAAAAGTCCTTGGCCTTGGCTTTAATATGTCAAACATGATGCAGTGTGGTATCTTGTGCAGAGCCAGAGAAAGCATATAAACAACCACAAAGTACCAAGAAGTCTGCCTCAGCTCTGGGATTTTCTCCTATCGGTTTACCAGCTATTTCAGTAAGAAAATTCCTCCATCCCCACAGCCCAAGCAAAAGTCCCAGGGCTGACTCTGACTGGATGGTCTCAGGTCATGTGATAGCCCTACACCAATCACTCCAACCAGGGAAAGCAATGCTCTGACTGGCCAAGCCTGGTGCCATCACTGATGCCACAGGGGTGGATCAGTGCTTGCAGACCAGTGACCAGAGTGGAGGTAGGGACTGGACTGGGGCTGATTCTGCCCCCCAGGGACATTTGGCGATATCTAGAGGCATTTTTGATTGTTACAACAAGGCAGGGGGAGGGAGGGAAGTTGCTGCTAGTGGGTAGACGCTGTTAAATGTCCTATGGTGCACAGCAAAGTCCCCACCATAAGGAATGGTGCCCACTGGATGCTGGACAGAGCAATAGCGAACAAGTCCTTGAAGTGAGGTCACCAATCATCTTGTTCAGATCAGCAAACCGATGCCAGAGAGTGGTTGTGATTCCCTCAAGGTCGATCACAGGCATTCAGAAATCCTGAGATCTGGGTTGTTTTAATTGTGGTAAAGTACACATAAAATTTACCATTTTATGGCAAAATGGACGTGATGATGATGTATTTGTGGGGCATAAGAGGATTAGATGAGTTAATCGACGTGCCTATCATGTTGTTCAGTTTCCCAAACTATCTTTGCAGAAGCTCTCCCAGGGCGTGAGCATTTGTTGATTGAATAAATGAGAGCCATTTCCTTCTCCAGCACTGTCCATCTACGCCCTGCTGCTCTTTGAAATTGAGACAGGCGCAGCCACTGCCTCCATCCTCGGCTTGGGGGCTCTGGTCCTGGTCGCTGCATTGACCCACACTCTGCTCCGGGCTGCCCAGGCCACCCGGCATGGCCTCCATGAGCTATCCCCACCGCACTTTGAAGACGACCCTGTCCACCTTGCTGAAGTCTCCAAGTCCAGCCCCAGGGCTCAGTCCCAACAGGGTACCCACCACCGGACCCCCTACTCATCCTACTCAGAACCTAGGGACCCCTTCAGACCTACTGTTACTGCCATGGCACTTGCAGCCACAGAGGCAGGCTGGGGGAGCAGTCTGACTGCATCCCGCATGCCCCAGACACTGTCCACCAGTGGGGGACACTGGGAAGGAGACACCCACGAGATGCGCAGCATGCTGGGCCACAGGCAGGGTGGCTCAGGGAAGAACTCCACCCTGGTGTGAGCCCAGGGATCAGAGACAGAGACCTGGTGTCAGGCAGCTTGAAAAGGACTCTAGAATAGGTCCAGGCCTGGCCACAGTAGCAATACAATTTGATTTCTTTCTCAGTTCACAGCATTCCTGGCTTTTGGCCTCAAGGTTGCCTCATGGCACAGGATGGCTGCCAAGGCTCCAGCCTTCACCTCCTCACTCAGAGCAAAAGGCAGAGGCCAACACTGGCTCAGCATCTTTTAGTTCTCCTGGGAGGCCTTGGGACCTTTCTGCTTATACCTCACTGGCCAGAACAGAGTCACATGGCCACATCTAGCTTCAGGGGAGGCTGGGAAATGTAGCTGTCCAGATGCCTGAGGCTCTGTTATGGGCAGGAGGGGAGGGTGGGGCTTAGGCAGTGGTTCTCTAAATGTCTCTGTTCGTTTTACAGATGAGGAAACTGAGGCCCAGAGAGGGGCTGTAACTCACCAGGAGTCCCATGGCCAATACTGAGCATCAGAGCCAGGATTTGAAACCGGGTCCAGTAACCCCCATGCTGCTGACAGTGCAAGTCAGAATCTGCAATCCCTTCCAGGCTGTGAGCATCTGAAACCCGTGTGTGCCAAGCTCAGAGAAGCCCAAAGCCACAGGTACACCTGGAGGGCTGGACCCAGACTCCTGACTGGCTCCGTCCGTGTCCAAGGGCCTCACTGCTCTATGTCTCAGTTTCCTCATCTATAAAATGGGGACAGAAACCGTCCCTCCTCCTAGAGCTCCTGTGAGATTTGGTGTAAGCCGTTCCAGGTCCTCAATGCATGTCAATCCATGCTTTTGTTGGTTGGGGTGCTGGGCAGGAAAAGGCGGATTCGTGGCCAGTTTCTGGGGCCCACAGAACTGACAGAGCTGGTAATTCAGAGTACCAGGGGTCTCCAGAGGCCCTGGCCCACTCCCACCCTGCATGACCCACAAATAAACTCTGACCCTCACTGTTTCCTTGTCGCTTGTGTCACATCCAAAGGTGCTGTGTGGCCAAGCCCAGGCCCAGGGTGAGATGTGGGTAACAAGAGCTGGAGTCGGGACACGTCGAATGCCCCTTGTAAAGCCCTTTCTGGTACCCATGTCACTCAAATCTTCATGCATATTAATTTCACTGGGGATGTGGAGTGGATGGCAAGGCCCCCGCCACCCCCCCCAAACACACAGATATCCCCAGAAATCTCCTAGCCTGTCCCTTCCTGGGCCACCAGGGACTCCGGAGCCCAGAAAGCAGAGGAAGCTCAGCCACATAGTGGGTTGAAGCCCCCAGACTCTTCCCAATGGGCAGAGAGGGGAGAGCACCCAGCAGCGGGTGGGTCGGCTCCCAAGCTTCACCCAGGCAGGGACCCTGCTGATCAGGTGGCCCACCAATGCCAGCCAACTCCTCCCAGGAATCCCGGGAAGCTGCACGGACCTCCTCCTCACTGGGGACTGGGACAAAGAGCTAATATACATGAGTCGAGTGTCCCACGTGGTGCCTGACAAGTGGAGCACCCAGTAAGCATGGGATCTGGTTGGACATGATCCATGTCAACAGTTAAGATAAAATACAAATCAATGTCACAGCTTTATCAGGTGCCTGCTACTGCAGGCATGCGCAGTTCATCTTCAGGACTACCCCACTTACAAATGGGGAAACTGAGGCCCAAGAAGTGAGGCCAGATAGTGCCCATGGGTGGAATCCCATGTCCCCGTTGCACAGGTTTCCATGAAGGACCAGGTGCCTGAGAAACAGCAGAGCCTCCAGTTTCTGAGAACTCCTTGGAATGGGCCAGGCCCTGGGACTCTGAAGCTGGAGGAGAGATGAGGGCAGGGAGGGAAAAGCCCCTGACCAGTCATCTCTTGGCCTCATCCCCAGGGCCAGGACTAGGGTGCAAAATATAAGTAGACCTAAAAGAATTGAAAACAGGTGTTCAAACAAATCCTTGCACGCGTTCACAGCAGCATTAGTCACAATCACCAAAAGGCGGGAATGACCCAAGGATCCATCAACAGATGAATGGATTAAACAAAAAGTGGTCCAGCCATACAGCAGAATATGACTCAACCATAAAAGGAATGAAGCCCTGACACGCGCTACAATGTGGGTGAACCTTGAAACCATGATGCCGAGTGAGAGAAGCCAGACACAAAAGGCCACATGTCATATGATCCCATGTATATGAAACGTCCAGAACGGGGCACATCCATAGCGCCGGAAAGCAGACCCGTGGTTGCTGGGGGCTAAGGAGCGACTGCTCATGGGGATGGGGGTCTCCTTTCGGGGGGATGGGAATGTTCTAGAACTAGACAGAGGTGGTGGCCGCACGACACAGTCAGTGCCCTAGATGACGCTGAAATGCACACTTGAAAATGGTGACTTCGGTGTTATGTGAAGCTTACCTCAATTTTTTAAGAAGGTTAAGGGGGAGCTCACTGTCACTTTCCTACAGGGAAAAAGCACCAGTGTGCTCGCTGCCTCACCCCAATCTGATCCCTGTCTGCCCTCCCGGGACCCAGAACTGGAGACCTGGAAGCTCTTCAAGGTTCCAACTTGGGAAGCCAGCTGGGAGCGCTGCCCACAGTCCCCACTGAAACCTGCCCTCCTCGTCGGCCCCGGCCTGGGAGGGGCGCCAAGCGTCTTTGTATCTCAGCAGAATCAGGCAAGGAGGGACAGAGGCTGGGCGGGGCTGGGGCCGTGTGCCCAGGTCACTCCCCACCCTGGACACCTGATGAGGGTTTGGCATCCCAGGGGCCAGGACACACCAGGCTCAGTGACGAGTCACGGGACCTGCCACCACAGTGTCCTTCTGTATGACAGGGTTCCTCCACCCCACCAAACACAGCTATGAGGCCCAAACTGCAAAGGGTATCAACCTCCCCATTAATCCCACAGGCTTCGCAAACCCACGCAGCTGGGGGCGTCCTGGTGCCACTCAGGGTGTGGACAGTATTTATCAAAGATGTTACCTTGATTTATTTATCAAAGATGTTACCTTGATTTGGGTGGGGGTCATCAGAACTAGACCTTGAGATGATTTGGGGGATGTGGTTCATTTATCTGGGCAGTGAGCCCAGGAGCCCTTCAGGGGGTGTCAATGAGCAGAGAGCACCGTGGGCTCCTGGGGCACCATCCCGCTGGGGACCTCTGGGAGACAGTACAGCACACACAGCAAAGTGGTCCCCACCCAGGAGCGTGGGGGCTGGGGTGCTTATCCTCTGAGCCCCAGCGGTCATTGGCTGACAGCTGCTTCTGGAGGGATTAACCCCTCACGCTACTGGCCTTCCCTGTGCCTCAGCTGGACATCCACCTGTGGCCCCAGGAGGCCCCAGGCAGGGTTGCGGGTAACTGCTCTGAGAGACCTTCATAATGTGTTGAAAGTGGAGGGTGACGGAGGCACAAATAACATCTGCTCCACCTGCATCGCATTTTTGCAACATTTGCAACAGCAGGCCTAAGTGGGATACTGAAAGCATTTAACTGCATTATTTGTAGCTGAGGAAAGCTGTTAATTTCTGGATGCCCACCATGTGCCCAACACCCCATCTAACACACAGGTATCACCATTGCCGTCCCCTCCATACAACAGCTGGTCTTACTTCTTTCTGCACATAAAATCTTCTGAAAGTGGCAGAACAGAGATGGGGTCCTCTGTATTGGTGACACGTAGGACAGAAGGCCAGATGCCCCCTTGAAAGAAATTTCTCAGCACAACTGTGGGCCCACTGTCCCCAGCAGACACCTTATTAACACCCTTTAAAACATGTCTTGGGTGAAATAAGAATTTTGAGGGGTCTCATGAGCCCTCTACCTCCAAGATGGTTCTAGGTACAGTGCAAATGGAACCTTAGGTTCAGAATTCCATCTGAGATGCAAAACTGAATTTATCTGGATAAATGGACCACGAATTACATAAATGTTACCTGAAAAGCCAGCACATTTTTTCTCCCTGACTTAGACATCCTCTTCATTTGCATCAGATAGCTCTTGCTGTGTAACAAGTTACCCCCCAAGTTAGCAGCTCAAAACAACATACATCTGTCATCTGACAGTTTCTGAGAGCCAGGAATCTGGGCATGGCTCAGCTGGATCCTCCCTTTCAGGCAGTCAAGGCTTCACTGGGGTGCGGCCTGTTTCCCAGCTCACTTGGTGTTTGTTGGCAGGATTCAGTTCCTCGCGAGCTGTGGCAGTGAGGTCCTCGGTCCCTTCTGGCTGTTGGCCAGAGGCTGCCCTCAGGTCTGTGACATGTGGGCCTCTTTGTAAGACAGTGTGATTCATCCAAGCCAGAAAAAGATAGTCTGCAACAAGACAGAAGTCACTGTCTTTTATAACCTAATCGCAGAAGTGACCCTATCACCCTTGCTATATTCCATTGGTTAGAAATGAGTTACCAGGTCCAGCCCACACTTATTGGGAGAAGATTACACAGCCCTGAACACCAGGACCCCATGATCTTTGGGGATTAGCTCAGAAGCTACCTAATATCTCACAAATTCTCTGCAGACTCTGTACAAAGACAGAAAGGGCAGGTGGATAATCAAGATGAGAAAGGGACAGTTTTCTATACAGCATGAATCACCAATTTCCAGTTCAGATTCCTAAGCAGGCAAGAGTGTACAATATAACTAAGAATTTCAAACTCTGGGGAGAAAAGTGGCCAAAATGAATGAAATTGACAACACCTAGTGTTGGTGAAGACATGGAGCCACTGAAACTCTCATTCCCTAAGGGTGGGAGGAACAACTGGTACAATGGCCTTGGAAATCTTGGTTGTATTTGCTAAAGCTAAACACCGAACTCCCCTAACACCCAGAATCTATGCTCAGGGTATTTTACTCAACAGGAGTGAGTGTATATTCATCAAAATACATATACAAGAGTGAGGGCCCAGAGCGATTTTGCTCAGTAGCCAAGAACTGGGGACAAGCCAAATGTTCATTAACAGGTGAACGGGTGGACAGACAGTGGTACAGCCATACAGTGGACTATTACTCGGCAATGAAAAAGAACGACTTACTAATACAGGCAACACCTTGGATGAATATCACAGACATAATATCGAACAGATTAGCCAGGCCTAGAAGGGGACTCATCAGGGCACTGCATTTATATCAAGTCGAAGAGCAGACAAAATGAATGGTAGGATAGAAACCAGTCACTTTGGGTTTGGGGGAGTCTTGGCTGAAAGCATAGTCAAGGGGATGCTTAAGGCTGGCACGGGTTGGTGCTCTGATCTGGAGCAAGGGAGAGCTTCTGCAACATTTTACTACAGGAAGTGTGGGGTTTGCCACTACTAGAGGCTACTGGGAGTTGCATCCTCCACCCACCCTGCTTGGACATCAGCCTGCAGAACCCTGCCAGCTGGGAAGGTCTTTCAGAGCCAGGAAGCATTTTCGCAAGTCAGTAGAGTATAAGAGAGAAAGCCCCACCTGTGTTCTCCCTCCAAACTACCCTGTTAGATGAAGACCATTGAGCTTTCCATTGTAAAGCTGGAGAAACTGAGCTAGAGCAAGCAAAAGGCAGGAAGGAGATCTCGACCCCCTCCTCTGTAACCTGAGCTAATGTAAGCTCAGCCACAGATGTTAGGATTGTCAGAAGTGGTGGGACGAGCCCCACGGGGACTTCCCCGTGCCTTCTAATGCTGTCCCCAGATGCTGTGGTGCTCGCGGAGGGTTGGCATTTTGCAGTTAGTGGCCTGTCAACGGTGGCTGATTCAATCAGATTCAAGGCCTGGTCAGATTATCTGGGGGCCCCTGGTCAGATGTGGATGCCCTGAAAAGTGATCCAGAGCTGGTTTCGGGGTGGCCAAGAAGGTGACGAGGGGACACAAACAGCCTTTGCTTCCCAGCTGGACTGGATTTCACAGACGGCGCCAGAGTGTTCTGAGCAGGACCTGGCAGGGTGGGCTGTGCCCAGAGTGGGGAGATGCGGGGAGATGTCTTAGCACCAGAGGCCTTGTTTTCCCCAGACAACTAAAGTATAAGGGGGAGGAGTACGCTTTGCAGGTCTCCCCCTGCCCACCCTTCCAGGACAGCTGTCTGTGCCCTCAGACTCCCAGGGCAGAGCTATCTGTCCCCCATCAAACTCCCAGCACGGTGTTGTTAGATCCAAGTGGCTGGGTGGGTGGTGCATCCCTGCTGGGGCCCTGTGGGACTCATTCAGCCCATGAGCTGTGAGCACTAAGAAGCCACTTCTGGGCCCGGGCAGTTAGCTGACAGCAGACCCTTCTGTGTCCACTGTCACGGAGAGATGGTGGTCTGCCCCTCCAGGTGGGTTTGAGACTGCCACCAGCAGTGTCCACTGCTGCCCTGCCATGGGCATAGCGTGGATAAGAAATAAGCTTTGGTCTTTCTAAGCTACAGAGACCAGGGGATGTTCCTCACTGCAGCAGGACCTGGGCCACCCCGAGGCTTGGGGACCCAGGGAAGAGAGAACATAAAAGCAGCGCTCCATGGGAGAAAGACAAATCGCCCACCCTCATCGTTCAGATTCTCTATCTGCAAATTTTCCTACTGGCTAAAATTTATTTGTTAACCCCCAAAGCAATACTTGCAGTGTTTTCATGGTCATTTAAGGACACACAGAGGGCAGGGAAGCATCTGAGTCTCTGATGGCCATGCTCCCAGCTGAGGTGGGGCAAGACGTTCTGCCTTCTTGTTCCAGCTCTCTAAACAAGTATCATATTGCAGTCTATTTAGCGGCACCCTCCTCACGTTTTTGGGCTCTTTCATTGGTGATTTTGCTGTTTAAAAAATCACCCAAGCCTCGTGTTGAGGTGCTGTCCAGTGTCCCAAAGAATAAGAAGGCTCGGGGGGTGCCTCCTGGAGAAGACGCGTGTTACGTGAGCTGCATCCAGGCATCGGTTAGAATGCTGTTGGCCGCAAGTTAAATGTTAACAGACCAACAGAATATATTAAACGTGTCTTGAAATACACATAAAACAAGGTTATGTATTGATCACTCAACAAAAATGCAACCAACCAAAGGCTTGCAGGAAACTACCCGTTTCGCAAGGAATCCAGTATTCCCTCACTCAGGTCACTGCAACTTTATAGTACATTAATTACTGTGAATAAGGAGAATCGACCACTTGCATCCACCTCACAGTGCAGGAAAAGGGAGGCACAGTACAGCTTGGTGGCTAAGAGAGCAGGCTCTGGGTTCAAATCCCAGCTTTGACCTTGGTTGCCCTCTACCTCAGTTTCCTATCTGTAAAATGGTAACAAAAGTAGGGCTTCCCACTCGGTTGTGGGAAGACTAAAGATATAAGACACATGTGCAGGGGACTTGGTCCACCCCGATATAAACAGTAGCTGATACCACTATCACTGTTATGCCCAGCGATGGCCGGCGAGCCCAGGTCTTCTCTGTGATCTGGAATCCCGGCTGCGCCTCGGACTCCCCCTCTACAGAACGCGAGTGGCAACAGCTCCACCTCCCGTTTAGGATTTCACCTGCTTGCTCTTGCTCCACGTGTGAATGGAGACCGAGAGCGCCAGAGACCAGAAGTCAGGATCGTGACTCCAAACCGCGGGGACAAGTTTGTATTTATTGCCAGAAGAACACCCACATGGCCTCTGGGCACCAAACAGTTTTGACACGAATGACTTGAAGGCACTGGTTTCCGTCTGGCTACCACCCCTGTCCTGCAGAGTCCAGGGTTGGGGAGACCCCATCACCAGGCAGCCTGCTCCCGCCCCCTCCGCTAGGGAGGCCGAAGGTCCGGAATGTCCTACACGTCCAAGGTTCCAAGACCGGGTGGGACGAGGCAGCTGCCAGGCCAGGGGTGCAGGCAGGGGGCTCTTCCCTGGGGCAGGTGAGGGGCTATGAAACGCTGGGAGGCAAGCGTGCAGCCGCTGTCTTCTCCACCATGAAGCCGTAATTGTACTGGGGGGCGGGGGTGGAGAAGAGAGAACAGAGTGAGGGAGGGGCCGAGGGGGTGCCCCAGGAATGATGGGGGTGGGGGAATTAGGGACTAAGCGATTTCAGTCCCCAGGGAAGTGGGATGTACATGGGAGAGATGGGGGCAGTGGGGAGTGGGTGGGTGGGGGCGCAGCAAACCCTCCTGGCCCTAGCACCCACCTCCTCCTCAATGTCTGCCAACGACTTGATGGTCAGATCCGCAAAGGCAGAGAAGGCCTGGTGGGCAAGAGCAGGTCAGTCTTGGGTGGGGACCCTAGCCTGGAACCGCCATTCTCTCATCTTCAAGGAGTACCCCCTCAGTATTTGCTTGAACACCCCCTCCCACTTCCTATCACAGCTGCCAGCCTCCAGCATCCAGGTGCTCCTCCCAACTCCCCTGTCCTGGACAGAGACCCTCCAGCCCCGTCTTTGCCCCCCTTCCCCAGCCCAGGAACGTGGGCCTCATGGTGGGGTGCTGAGCGCACAGATGGTACTCCCTGCATCCTGGCACCTAGAAAGGCAACTGCCAGTGGTAGACCCAGGATCCCAGGGGCCCCAGACTCACCAGGGGGCCACAGCTCTTGCCCTCAAATCGGGGATGCAGCGTGAAGGGAACTCCATCCATGGCTGAGGAAAGCGGCAGGACAAAGGAGCTGCAGCACAGGAGACCTGGGGCCAACCCACTGCCCACCGTGCCCCAGAGGCCCACCCTGAAGCCCCACTCTCCCCAGTCTTTACAGAACGGGGACAGGGCCAGATGTGGTTCCAACCCCGGCCCCACCCCTTCCAGATCTACAACCTTGGGCCAGTCACCTCCACACTCCCCACCCCCAGGGCCTCAGTTTCCCACTCCGCACCCACCTGAGATGCCATAGAGGTTGGAGGCTTCATAGATGGAGTCGCTCCTCCTCAGAGTAGATGCCCGAGAGCCCAGCCTCGAGAGCGACTGCTCCGGCAAGCTGCCCTTGCTGATGACAGTGCGACAGCCCAGGTCAGGCCTGATACCACCCCCATAACCTCCCCCATCCCAAAGCTCCAGGACTCACCTGGATGCAGCAGGTGGGTCCAGGGAGAGGCCCCGCATGTCCCGGCTGAGAGCTCGTGGTTTGGGGACTGGCCTTGGGGCCTTGGCCTTCCTGCACCAGATGGCAAAGCCGCCCATGTCCCTAGAAGAAAAGGAAAGTGGGGAGGAGTCCTGGCCCAACGTGCAGTCAGAGCTGAGAAGAGCTGGCAAAAGGCAAGAGGAACCTAGCCTCTGGCGACCCCTGCCCTGCAGGGGAACTTTCAGCATCTCCCCCACACTCTAAGCAATATACTAGTCAACATTGCTGGATCTGACTACTGTGCTATGCACTTCAGACACATCAACCTATATATATACTGCTCACAACCCTGCAAGATCAGTACTGCTGTCCTCTGTTTTAACATGTAAACCGGGGCACAGGTTGGTGGCAGAAGGGACAGGAGGACTTGGGAGTCCCTGAGGGTCAGAGGAGTAGAAATGGGGGTTGGAAAACACAGAGAAGACTGGAAGCTGGGGGGCAGCCCTACCCTACTCGCAGGTATCCAGGGACCACCTTGGTCTTCCCACTCAGCCGCACGTCAAACACAACCGCGTCTGCAGCCCCCAGAGGCACCAGCTTCACACACATGCGTTTCTTCTTGGACACAGAGGCCTCTGGGGGTGCAGGGGGAGGGGACAGGGAAGTGAAAATGTAGTAGAAGCAGAGAAGGGCCCCAAACACAGCTCTAGGATGCTGCTCACCAGGGCGCTGTGTAAGGCAGCCACCTGGATGACATTACTGTGGTGGTTAAATCATAAACAGCACAGCAATAGGAGGAAACTCCATGCAATCTTAAGGAGCCTTTGGGGCAGGCTCGTCTTTGGTGACATGGAGGAGCATTCATGGGGTGGTCATGGGCACCAGCGCAAGGGTGGCTAGCTGTGTAGTCAGACAGAACTGGGTCCCATCTGGCCCTGGAAATCTCTTTTCCTCCTCCTTTAATCCAGGAGCCAGCAAGCCCAAAGTCTGTTTTGTAGGGCTCATGGTTTTCACACTCTTAAAGGGCTAAGGAAACAAAAAAACAAGCAACAGAAACTATCTGGCCTGCAAAGCCTAAAATATTTACTGTCTGGCTCTTTACAGAAGAAGTTTGCCAACTTCAGTATCAATAGATATACCCTAAAAGTCAAACAGCAATGACCTAACACTGTGAAAGGTGGAGACGGGTTGTTAGAAGGCAGAGGAGTCAGGGCTGGGAGGGCAGTACCAGGGCTATGGGAGCAAGGAGAGAATGAAAAAGCCTCGAAATGGTGTGTGGCTCAACTTGGCTTCGGTGTAAGGAGATGTAGCAGTGACTAATAAAAGAGGTTGCAATTCATACTCTAGAGCAGAAACTGCCAATCGCACATTTTTATGCAGGTGCGGTGTGCCCCCAGCACAGGGTTCAGACAAGCCTACCATCACCCGGTGCATGGAGCGGGCAGCCGAGGCTCAGAGAAAGAGCGCCTGCGGTCCCTCGACCCCTTCCCTGGTCTTCCCCGCAGAGACGCGAACGCGGCTCCCCACCCCCCGCCTCTGACGCGGGCCTCACTGGAGTCCAGGGGGTCGCAGACCGGGGAGAAGCCCGGTGGGAGGGGGCTCTTGTCCACCAGGACCTGGATATCGGCCACCACATTCTCCTGAGGATTCTATGGGGGTGGAGAAGACAGAGTCACCCAGCTGCGGTGATGGAGCGCCTGGGTAGGGCTCCGCGAATAGACGGAGGCAGTGGGTGGGCCCCGGGCGTTCTGAAGGTGGGCGTCCCTTACCTCTAGGCTCCCCAAAGGACTCTGGCACAGAAAGTAACCAGATTTCTGCGCGAAGCTCTTGCCGAAGCTGGCGGGCGCCCCTTCCACGGTGCAGGAGATCTACGGCGCGGATGTGTGCCAGCACCAGGTTACCACCCTGCCATGCCACGGCCGTCTCCGTCCCCATCAACCCCCGCCACCTGGAGTCACCGCGTCTCACCGAACTCATCCCCGGTCCGCGAAGTCGCTTACCGCACTGAATCCCCGCGGCGGGGGCGCCGAGGCCGACGACCAGACCAGGCCAGTCAGCGGGGCCGCGTCGGTCCCCGGCCCCGGATCCATTCTCCGAGCCAACAGCCGAAGGCGGTGGACTGCCTTGGACCTCCGAGAAGCCGCCCAATGGCAGAGGTCGGGCGATAGTTCGAACTACAACTTCCAGACTGCCCTGCGAGGGCGTGGGCCCAGGAAGCACCGTACGCGCGTGCTCGGAGAGCTGCCGGCCAATCGCGTTGGGAGGCTGGCCACGCCCCTCACGCGTCGCCCAGGGGCGCCAGTGAAGAACGTTTGCGGAAAATTGTTTCCATTCCTTCCCACGCCCAGCAACTTCTGCCGGAAGTGCCCCAGCTCAGCGCGGGGGCGGGCGGTGTGTGGGAGTCGGGGTTGGGGGAAGGGGTGCTCCCTTGCTGGAAATTAGAACTACGTTCCTCAGAATTCCTTGCGGTATCAGCGTCTCCTCCGGAGACTTGGCTGGGTGTTTCCCAAGCAATTTAGGGAGGAGAAATATGAAAACCCTTCCCAAGCAATTTAGGGAGGAGAAATATGAAAACCCGCAATTCCAGTTATTTTAAGTGAGGGTATACATATATATATATATCATCGTAATATGTACATATAGATAGGGAGAGACCACCATGAGCCATGAATTCTTGGTATAATTTGAGGACTTGTTCACGGATACAGTTTTTTAAAATGAATTATAGAAGTATTTAATATGTATGGTAACATGCTTTCACACCCCTCAATGGGGAAATATGGAAAATCAGTAAATAGAATATTATCTACCTTTCTATATTTTCCCATTTTCCACACTATCATGGGTTGGCCCTGTCAACCGAAAAAAAGGCAAACTGAAAATGAATAAAAAGAATAAAAGAACCCCTTTTATTTGGGCGTCTTAGAACTGCAGTTGAAGAACAGATTCAGGTGGACACCCAAATGGTGTCCTACTTGTAGGGTTGAAAGCAAGCGATTTTTATGAAGAAAAGGAAGAAGGGGAATTATGAGTTAAGACAAAAAAGTTTTTCTATGAATGTTAACTAGCTACCCTACTCTGGTTGTACAAATTCATTGATTGACTACTGATTCTGTCTTCAGAAAGCCCACAGCCATCAGCTTGTGATTAGGATGTCTGTTCTCCCGCTAACTTATCAAACAATTGCTTAAAGCAGTTGCCATTTTGCCCAGTCCAAAGGTTTTGGCCCAGTTCACACAAGGGCAGTTTCTCTCCAATGGTACCTCAATTCCATTTTAAAATGGTTCCAGTCATGTCAATTTTTCACAGCCTGTTTTTTGTGCGACCAGTGAGCTCAGAATGGTTTTTATATTTGTAAGTGGTTGTGGGGGGGAGAATCAAAGGAATAGTGACATGTGAGAATTATATGAAATTAAAATGTCAATGCCCATAAGAAACAAACATCCTAGACATGAGGACCCAATAATGAAATGCAGAAGTGAACGAATAATGGGTGCACCTTGCAGTACCCCTATTATTCCCACTGTTTAGGAGAAATGTTGGCTCGCAACCTTAGAGTTCCCCTGGTGAAATTTGACACTGGTCCCCAAAACACCAAGGAGAAACCAAGAAAGAGGCAGACACCTCCAAATGGGTAGGTGGCAGTTTTAACAAGAAAGGGAACTTACATACAAGGCTTGTCTTGTGCAGCTGCAAGACAAATAGATGGTGCCCACCCACCAAATCTTAAAAGTTTATATAGAGGCTTTAACTGGGTTCAGTCACATCACATATGCCATCCAGATGGTCTCAACACTGTATCACAGTATCTCAAGGCTGTATCCTTGAATAATGGCTCGCACTGTGAGAATGGCGGGTGTAACATACATTCCAAGAACAGGGGAGCGTAAGAAGCCTCTGACTGCCCATGTTCACTTGGAGGGTCAACTGATGGTCATGTCCTCTCAATGACCTCCTCTCTAACACTCCACCCCTTGTGACTAGCTCTTAACGATCTTACCCTTTCCCCCTGTTCCACAATGTGCCCTGAGTGATCCGCAAGGGGTTTCATTAGCATCGAGGCGGCCCATCTGGCAGCTGTCTGGCTGCATTGGAGGCAGATACCACAGCAACAATGTAGGTACATGCAAGAGAAAACACAGATTAAAATGATTCACGAAATAAGTTAAACTTTTTGTCCATCGAGTGTTCCATGATCCAAACCACTGATTTATTAAGTCCCTGTTGGTTCACAAGGTACTCAGGAGCTTCCCATGTATAATCTGAAACCGGCCCCCATACTCCCAGGGCAGGGATGAACCAAAGAATGAAGCAGGCCACTCCAGATTGGAAAATGGCAGCATTAATAAGCATGGGAACTTACATACAAGGCTTGTCTTGGGCAGCCACAAGGCGAATAGATCTCCACACCCACCAACCAAATCTTAGAAGTGCATATAGCAGGCTTAACTGGGTTTATTCACAGACACTGTCCAGATGGTCTCAAAATGTCCTTGAGGCAGCCTCTGGGAACAGGAAAGGCAAGTAGAACTCACATTTCAAGGACAGGGAAAGGTGTGAGGAGCCTCCAATTTGGGGGGTCCAGCTCACAGGTCAACCGGTCACATCTTCTCAGTGACCTTCCCCAACAGTTCCCTGAGCTGGGGTCAGGTCATTCAGGCTGGATCACTTGGGTCCTCATGTGCTTTAATAATAAAATATTAGCATACTCACCAGATGCGAACACACAACATGCTACTTGGATAATGGCACAGGTGCCTCCTTGTAAGGCAATAATGTCCAAGGCCATTCTATGTTGCAGGATAGCTTTTCTCATGAGAGACCTTTCGGTGTTCAGGAGGACAGGCTGTGTTAGCTATCATTTAAGACCTGCTGGGCAAATTTACTTAAGGGCTTCTATGTGGGCTGTAATGTCCTCCAGACCAATGGAGGGAACAAAGATCGTGGCCGAATGATCATACCAGTGAAAATAAGAGCATGCCCATCTGACCTTGAGAGGGAGGAAGTTGGCAACTTTTGTCACTGTGGGACAGAATCTCCGCTGCGCCCAGGGAATACCCAGGGTGCAGGAGTCCAACCATCCAGGTGGAAACCACAGCCAAAGATTCGTGCCACACAGCCACTGGGTCTCATTGCCCAGTAAATACTTGGACGGTGTGACCAATGAGTGTCAAACCAGTTGCACAATCCTTTAGTGTGACAGAATGACTGTGCCATATTCCTGATACCGTTGGGGTGGTTCTGTTTAGTGGTTTTTCTGTTTCCAACATTGGGGTGCACGAATGCTCAAAACCAGTAACTCGAGGTAAGCCACATGAGCCTATACCAAATCTGAGGGTAGCCTATCAGGGCTCTGTGGTTGGTGTTTTTAGAACCCTCTGATCAGCCATTTAATGGGCTGCCTGTATCATCAACTGACAAAGAATACCCTGACCCAGTGTTATCGATAGTGTGTGCCACAGGCCAGGCTCTGGATCAGTATTGGCTGTATCCGATGAATTAAGAACACTAATCCTAGCCTGCTGTACTGCTCTGGCACCTTCTAATGCCCCGGAGTGGTGGCACCCACCCTGGCACTCCCAGTGATCTAGAGGGGCAGCTGCCCACATGCCCAGCAGCTGTATTGATTCGTTTGCCAGGCATTCAAAGGGACCACTATAGAAAGGTATTTCCTTCAGATGCCCATACCACAGACACCATAGGAATAGCAGAAGTTTAGGATTGAAAAGACAAATATTAAGTACGAATGTGTATGGGGAGTTCTTGTCCTTCTACTAAAATTCCACTTATGGCCTGGATCCTTAGATGTTAATGCGGCTGCAGCTTTAGGAACTTGACCTGGTCATGCATACCAGACATGTTGGCCAGGGGAGGCAGTACTGTCAGGCATGAGGAGATGGACTGAGAGGCTGGGATATGCCACACAGGATCCCCAGCTTCTCCCCGCACATCTTCTCTTCCAGGTATGGTGCATTTCAACAGGTCCAGCTTGCAGGGGGCCAATAGGATCCTAGCGGAGATTGAATCATTCCCCATAACCCAGGGGTGCAAAGTAACTCACTCATCCTGGTAGATGTCCCACTGCAAATTCTAGTATGTAGCTCCTTTCCCAAGTGTGATGGGGCTTGGTGATTCGAGCAGCATAGCACATTGACCCACAGTGAGAGTTGGGGCAATGGCTGTCTCCCATGACTTCCATACCTTTACAATTTTGGGTGTCTAAACAGGGAACTCAACAGGAACCAGATGGGGCAATAGGCCCTATTAGTTGCTCATTCAAATGTATTAAAGCATGAGACGGTACTGTAGTCCACCCAGCCAAGGTTGTTTTATCTGTTAGTAATTTCATCTGCTGCTTTAATATTTCATTTTTCTTTTCTATCTTCCCTGCCACCTGCAGTGTTTGGGAGAGATGGAACCTGAACTCCGTGGTTGTTGTTTTGTCCAGACAAGCATATCATGATCCTTAAAATGTGACTTCTGATCATTGTCTACTTGACGAGTGTATCCATACATGGTACTCAGCTTCTCCAGTCCCCTAATAGCGGTGGTCTGGTTTGCATGGCGGCAGGGGAAGGCTTGGGTTAGGTCAGACACAGTGTCCATACAAACATACAAACAAACCAAGAAAACCCTCACTCAGAAGGAGAGCCCATATTGTCAATTTGCCAATCCCTCATCAGTTGGGAACTCTGGTGGACAGCTCCAGACTCCTTTGGTACTTGCCTGAGGTGTTGTTTAGAACACCAGGACGTGCTCTTAATGCATTAACCAAGTCACCATGTGTCAAGGGCGATCCAGCATCCCTGGCACTACTCCATCCCACCCAGGTACTACAGTGGCCATGCTCCCTGTGCACACAGTTTATATAGTGAAGGGTCAGTTGGTAGTGCATGTACCTGGGCTAGGGACCCAGTTTCCTGGTTGCCAGGGGATATCAGAGATGGGGAAAACATCCACATCTGAGGACAGCCTCAGGGGCTTGCAAGCAAATCCAAATGTCTTTCCTCTTATCCTGACCTCACAAGGGCTTATTATTCATTGTCATCCACTTCTTGGTTTCCCATTGTCAAGCCATAGGGTTAAACCCTTTAAAATAGCCCAGCAGCCAGGGGTCATGACCAGCCAAATCGCTCTGGATTCAGCCCACTGGCTGAGGAGGTTCATTTCTACTTCTATCCAGATGGTGTCAGTGTTGAGCTGAATGGGGCCTGCAGTCCCTGGTGGGCCGGTTGCCATCTGTACACCAGGTACCACTGGGAATTTCTCCTGCTCCCTCTCTATGGGCCACAGGGCCTGGCACAGAAATAGGGGTGGGGACACTGGAGGAATCCATATGCTCTCCAGGGCCTAATAGCACCTGATTTCTAGAGACAGTGGGCAGGCCACTTTGTCAAAGTGGGGGTTTGAGCCATGGCAAAGGTGGGTCGATGGAATATATTCTCAACCCATCCTTGATACACTGTTCCTTCATGAGAGGAGCTACCTGGAGGAGTGCTGTGTAGCTGCTAGGAGCTGCTGCTCCTTGGGGGGATATCAGGTTTCTGCCCCTTTTCCGAGCTGGGACCAAAATCCTAGGGGGACTCTTTCTTCTGTTGTTTCTGCCACAGTGTCCCACCCATACCTTCTGGAGTCACCGGCGCATCTAAACTTAAATGGTTGTCCTTCTTGGGAGATGCCGAGAGCTCTGACCTCCTTCAGTAGAATTTCTGCCTTCTCCAAGGGAGCTCCTTGCTCTGATTCCCAGTCCCACACATACCCTTCCCTTACCAGGTGGTCTAAGGGACAGAGGCACTGCGTCAGGTGGGAAACCCAAGTCTTCCAAACCTCAAAAACCCTACAAAGGCCTGCACCTCTTTCACGTTCTCAGCAGTTGGATAGGCTTGTATCTTGTCAATCACAGCTTCTGGGACAACAGATGTCTTACCCAACCAAACAACTCCCCAAAACTCGGGTGGCTGGGCCCTGAATTTTCTGCGGGCTCACTGCCTGGCCTCTCCCTTGCAGATGTTCCATCAAAGTCTACAGGGTGCCCTGCCACAGAAGCAAGTCTTCACATGTCAACTTATATCATCAATGTAATGGGCCCATTTTACTAATGTGGGGAAGGAGAACAGAGACGGATCCCCAGATACAAACCCCGACATATGGTGGGGCTGTGTAGCTTTGGGGAAGCACTTAAAAGGCCCATTGTTGTCCCTCCCATATGAAGGCAAAAATTGATCTTGTGTTTCAGTGGTCAGGAGTAGATTGAAAAAGGCATTTCCTAAATCCATCACAATGTGGGACACTCCCAGGACCATGGCCAAGAGATTTAAGATGCTGGCGATGTCCGGCACAGCCGCATTGGTAGGGACCAGTTCCTAGTAGTTCAGGGTCACTGGCGTTGGGCCAGCTGGCTTCTTCACGGGCCATACAGGGCTGTTAAAGCACTGTGGGCTGGGCGTACAATATCCACTTGGTAGTTCTTGGGTAGTTTCTCCCATTTCTTTCTGCCCCCCGCCCCCAGCAATGTATATTGGTTGACAGTTACCACTCTTCGTGGAGGGTGGTAGACTTACTGACTCCCCGTTGGCATTTCCCCTCAGCACTGGTTTGATTGCTCATTATTAATTATTAATTCACCAATAGAGTTTTGCAGAATTTGACTGCGTAAGATGTCAATGCTCAGTATGGTACTGGAGAGATAAAAACCTGTATTCTCCTGGGGGAGGACCCCCAAGTTGCAGTGTCAAATTCCTGACCACAATCACTTGATGACACTGAGGGGATCAGAAACTTTCTGGGGGTTACCATGTATTAGAGGACATTTAGCTCCAGTAGCCACCAAACCTACCACCTTTTGTTTATTTCTGGGGGATGTGTGAATAGTGAATTCAACACGGGGCCTCCAGTGGCCCTCATGTGGAGGCAATCTTACCTGCATCCTATGTCCGGGGCATGGGAGGCACCCGCCCAGTACAGGCCATATCCCTGGGCCTCTGCTGGGGCAGGCAGGGCATTAGGGATGGTAGGGGCAGATGACACGGGTCTAAACTGTTGTTCAGGTCTTAAGGTTTCACTTGGGCCACTTAACACAGAGTTAGAGGGCTGGTTCATCTTTTCATCATTGGCCACAATGAGATCAAACCACATTTGCTTCCAGGTTACTTTTGAAGGATGCTTTACAGCTAAAAGGCTATTTCAAGCTCCCTCTTTGTCTCAGATCTTTCCCACAGCCCATATCTGTTCCTGGAGTTTGTCAGTTTCCCCCAGATCAGCAATGAATTGCCCAGCACCCTGAATGGCTTGTCCCTGCTAGGACTCTGCAGGACACCAGAGTCTCATACCAGGTGCTGGGACAGACTGGAGTATCCTGGCTTTTGCAGGGAATGTGACCCAATGACTGCCTTCAATCATTCCATAAGAATTTATTGTACCTCCTCTATAGATTTCCAGGGTTCACACACCCAGGGAGGTCTCCCCCCAGGGCCAAGCCTCCTTGGAGGCTAGAATGATCCAACTATAAGGGAGTGAGTCCCTTGCCAAAGGGTGGGGTGACATTGCTCACTTTCTCTGCCTCCTGCCTGATCATCAAAAAAATGCCGTGGCATACCCCACAGTTGCAATAACCATGCCTGGATATTTTTGCTGGACCTTTGCTGGATCTTTGCTGCCATATCCATAAGCTCAGCCATCCTATATTGTCTCATTATGAACCTTTCCTGAACCAGCGGCAGCCCTGCTGGCTGAGGTAGCTGTCGCCATGATTTTGCTTTCCTTTGTATTAGGGATTGGACTGCATGGGATGTTGTATCTGTTTCACTGTCAATCACCACAGCACCCTCCTCTTTGCTCTCCCCACTCGCCCAGGGGTTCCACCTCTTAGTGTCCCCATCGGGCTTCGTCACAAGCACTCAGACCTGCCCCAGCTTACCCCCTCCTAGCTTTGCAAAATGCCATGCTCTCCCACTTCGTCTGCCAGTCCCAAAGCCAGCAAAGCAGTGGACACCCACCCATCCTTCTCTAATCTCAGCTCTTCTTTCAATTTTCTAACTCGAGCTTCAGCCTCGAGCTGGACAGCTATGGCCAGCCAAGCTGCCCCTGAGGCCAGCCCACTGCACAGCCATGCATTTCTCTCTGCTGCAGTGTGCTCTATGCAGTTCCTTGAACAAGAGTATTAAAGCAGCCAGTGTTTTCAAGGTGTCCCTGTACTCACATGGCAGTCCAAAGCACCTGATATAAGGGCCACCCCTCCCCACACAGAGGTTGACGGCACCCAGGATTTCCCCTGCAGATTCCTCTTTTTCAAGACCCATTTCTTCCGTGTCTGGAGTGCAGTAAGAGATCAGATAAAGGCAGGCCACTCCAGATTAGTAGGTGGCAGGCTTAATAAACAAGGGACCTTACGAGGGTTGTGTTGGGTAGCTATAAGATGAGTAGATCACACCTGCCCAACAAAATCTTCTGAGTTTATTTGGAGTCCTTAACAGGGTTCAGTCATGTATGCCATTCAGATGCTCTCAACACCACATTACTCTTTCAAGGTTGTATCCTTGAAAAGGTTCTCACAGAAAGAAAAATGAACAGGATAGGGAAAAATTCCAAGGATAGCAGAGGAGATAAGAAGTCACCCATTGCCCAGGTCCAGCTTGCTGGTCAACCAGTGATCACATACATGCTCTCAGTGATCTCTTCCAACAAAGAATATACTCTGAACCCCAACACTCGGCACCTGGGCTGGTTAAGAATCTGGGGACTGAATAAGAAAGAAACAAATCCTACCATTTGCAACAACATGGATGGAGCTGGGGATATTATGCTCAGTGAAATAAGCCAGGCGGAGAAAGACAAGTGCCAAATGATTTCCCTCATTTGTGGACTATAACAATGAAGCAAAACGGAAGAAACAAAACAGCAGCAGACTCACAGACTCCAAGAAGGGACTAGCGGTTACCAAAGAGGAGGGGTGGGGGAGGGCGGGTGGGGAGGGAAGGAGGGAGACAGGAATTGAGGGGTATTATGTTTATAGTACACATGGTGTGGGGGGGTCACGGGGAAGACAGTGTAGCACAGAGAAGGCAAATAGTGACTCTGTGGCATCTTACTACACTGATGGGCAGTGACTGCATTGGGGAATGGGTGGGGACTTGATAATACGGGCGAATGTAGTAACCACATTGTTTTTTCATGTGAAACCTTCATAACAGTGTATATCAATAATACCTTAATAAAAAAATTTTTTAAGTGTATATCAATAATACCTTAATGAAAAAAAAATCTGGGGACTGAGAAGGTGGACCCTGTTGAAGCAGGGGCCCAGGGAAATGCCATAGTGGGTAGAGGACTCCCTGGAGCTCGCAGAGCTTACAGGAGAGGGCGGAGCTGAGCTGCCTAAGAAACCAGGCATTGCAGGGACCTGGAACGGGAAAAGAGCTGGGAAGAAAACAAGAATCACTGGGACAGACAAGCATCCGTTCACCGCAGGGGCACACGGTAGACTAAATTCTGGATTCCTCTTTAGGGAAAGTGGGAGCCAGGGGTATACGCATACCCTTGGACCCGGTAACCCCATTTCTGGGAACTCAGTCTAACGAAAGAAGTCAACCAAATCCGAAACTTGTCAAATGATAACAAGATGAACTCACACAGATAGTTAGAACACAACAGGCATTGAGCTAAGCACGTTCATAGACTGATTTATTTAATCCTCATAACAACCTGAGGGGCAGTAGATATCAATCACACCCATTTTACAAGAAAGCAGTGTCAGCGAGGTGACATAGCTGCCCCAGAGCCAGGATGGAATCGGAGGTCAACTTTGACTCCTAACCTGCTCCTAAGTCACCTCCCACCCCCACCCCCGGCGCACCTCTTCATGGTGGAGACCGGATCAATCTCTGCTGGGGTGAGGGCGTCTTCCACAGTTGGGTGCTAGGCAGCTTCCCTGTCTGCCCACTAGATGGCAGAGCATCATTCCCCCCACATCCCCCCAACCCTTGTGATCAGCAAAACTGTCTCCAGACACTGCCCTGGGGCAGAATGGCACCCCCTATCCGTGACAACCCCTGGGCCAAGGCCCTTCCTGGGAGCATGGGATGTCCTCTTTGCCTACAAAGGGCCATGCACAACCCCAAACACCTCAACATCCCAAAGTCAGGTGTTCTGTCAAAGCAATGAAATGTATGTGTAGTTTAATGAACAGAACTAAAACAGCTGAGTGAGAGCAGCAGGATTACGGATGATCTTTTTTGCCCTTCAAGAAATTTGTTTCTAAAACAAAACCTCTAATTCGAGAAGACATATGTACCCCTATGTTCATTGCAGCATTATTTACAACAGCCAAGATATGGAAGCAACCTAAGTGGCTATCAATACATAAGTGGATAAAGAAGAGGTGGTACATATATACAATGGAATATTACTAAACCATAAAAAAGAAATCTTGCTATTTCTAACAACATAGATGGACCTACAGGGTATTATACGAAAGGAAATAAATCAGGCAGACAAAAACAAATACTGTATGATTTCACTTACATGTAGAATCTAAACAACAAAACAAATGACAAACCAAATAGAAATAGACTCAGAAACACAGAGAACAGACCAGTGGTTGCCACAGAGGGAAATAAAGGGATGGGTGAAATAGGTGAAGGAGGAAAAAAATCAGTGAGAATGTTTGGTATCTTGATTTGGGTGATGGCTGCATAAGTGTATGCGCATGCCAAAATTCATGGAGCTGAACACCAAGATTTGTGCATTTATTGTATGTACTTAAAATTTTTTTTAAGAAGTTTGTTTCTGAACTTCCGGGAAGATGGCGGTGTGAGCAGGGCGGCAGAAATCTCCTCCCAACACTATATTTATCTACGAAAACACAGAAAATACATCTATTCCTAAAAGAGACGAGAATACACAGGAAAGCGCACAGCGTGCAGCTACACCCGAGAGGACACGGCACCCCAAGAGGCGGGTAAGATACGGAGCCGCGACCCGGCGGGACCCGAGCCCTCCCCCACCCCAGCGCACCGGCGGGAGGAGAGGAGTCAGAGCCGGGAGGGAGTGGAAGTGCACCCCGCGAAGTAGCCAGCCCCGGGGATCTGCGCGGGGAGCGCTGACCCACATTGCGCAGTGCAGCGGAGATTGGAGAGACAGAGGGGCAGGATCTGAGCGGGGAACGCGCCAGGGTGCTTGCAGCCGGCTCCCGGGAAGGAAAAAAAAAAAAGCGCGCTTTCTTCAGCGGTCTTAAAGAGACAGGAGCCCAGCGGAGGAGCCGGATCGCCCCAGCACACTCAGCCCAGCAGGCTGGGAGTCCTGGGGAGTTTCAGACGCCTTAGCTGGCACTGAGGAAGCGTAGCCATACTTAACACTTCTCACTGAGATCAACAGCCTCCTATTCGTTCCCACCCCTGCCAGAGCGATAAAGGGCCCTGCGGAGCGGCACAGTCACAGCTGTGGAACAGTGGGGCAATAGCGCCACCTAGAGCATTCCCACAGAATCTACGTCCGGTGGGCTTTTTTTTTTGTTTTTTTTGTTTTGTTTTGTTTTTGTTTTTTCTTTTCTTTCTTTTTTTTCTTTTTTTTCTCTTTTTTTTTCTTCTCTTTTTAAAGTCTTAAAGAGCTCAGCTGACATACGTGGCAAATATCAGTGACCAATTATATAGCCATGAAAAGACATAGAGGACTATGGTTCAGACCAAAATCAACCAGACAATCCCAGAGAGGGAGTCTGAAGGGATGGAAATGCACAGCCTCCCAGAAAAAGAATTCAGAATAAAAGTCATAACCATGCTGATGGACCTACAGAGAAATGTGCAAGAGCTGAGGGAGGAAGTGAGGGAACTGAGGAAAGACAATACAGAAATCAGACAAGCGATCGACGGGCTTAACAGCAGAATGGATGAGATGCGAGAGACTGTTAATGGAATAGAAAACAGAGAACAGGAGTACAGAGCAGCTGAGGCAGAGAGAGATAAAAGGATTTCTAGGAATGAAAGAATATTAAGAGAACTGTGTGACCAATCCAAACGGAACAATATTCGCATTATAGGAGTACCAGAGGAAGAAGAGAGAGAAAAAGGGATAGAAAGTGTCTTTGAAGAAATAATTGCTGAAAACTTTCCCTCGCTGGGGAAGGAAGTAGTCTCGCAGTCCACCGAAGCTCATAGATCTCCCAACACAAGGGACCCAAGGAAGACAACACCAAGACACATAATAATTAAGATGGCAAAGATCAAAGATAAAGACAGGGTATTAAAGGCAGCTAGAGAGAGAAAAAGATCACCTACAAAGGAAAACCCATCAGACTATCATCAGACTTCTCAACAGAAACCTTACAGGCCAGAAGAGAATGGCATGATATATTTAACGTTATGAAACAGAAGGGCCTCGAACCAAGAATATTGTATCCAGCACGATTATCATTTAAATATGATGGAGGGATTAAACAATTTCCAGATAAACGAAAGTTGAGAGAGTTTGCCTCTCATAAACCACCACTACAGGATATTTTAAATGGACTGCTCTAGGTGGAAGCAAACCTAAGGCTAAAAAGATGTCACCAGAGAAAATAAAATCATAGCAAAGAAAGCAGACCATCCAAATATAACTAAAGGCAAAGAATAAAACACCTATTATAGAAAGAATGGAGGAGGAGGAATAAGAAGGGAGAGAAATAAAGAAACATCAGACTGTGTTTACAATAACTTAACAAGAAAGTTAAGTTAGATTGTTAGATAGTAAAGAAGCAACCCTTGAACCCTTGGTAACCACGAATCTAAAGCCAGCAATGGCAATAAGTACATACCTATCAATAATCACCCTAAATGTAAATGGACTGAATGCACCAATCAAAAGACACAGAGTAACAGAATGGATAAAAAAGCAAGACCCATCTATATGCTGCCTACAAGAAACTCACCTCAAATCCAAAGATATACACAGACTAAAAGTGAAGGGATGGAAAAAGATATTTCATGCAAACAACAAAGAGAAAAAAGCAGGTGTTGCAGTACTTGTATCAGACAAAATAGACTTCAAAACGAAGAAAGTAGCAAAAGATAAAGAAGGACATTACATAATGATAAAGGGGTCAGTCCAACAAGAAGATATAACCATTATAAATATATATGCACCCAACACAGGAGCGCCAGCATATGTGAGACAAATACTAACAGAATTAAAGGAGGAAATAGACAGCAATGCATTCATCTTAGGAGACTTCAACACACCACTCACTCCAGAGGACAGATCAACCAGACAGAAAATAAGTAAAGACACAGAGGCACTGAACAACACACTAGAACAGATGGACCTAACAGACATCTACAGAACTCTACACCCAAAAGCAACAGGATACACATTCTTCTCAAGTGCACATGGAACATTTTCCAGAATAGACCACATACTAGGCCACAAAAAGAACCTCAGTAATTTCAAAAATATTGAAATCCTACCAACCAACTTCTCAGATCACCAAGGTATAAAACTAGAAATAAATTTTAGAAAGAAATCAAAAAGGCTCACAAATACATGGAGACTTAACAACACTCTCCTAATTAATCAATGGGTTAACGACCAAATCAAAACAGAAATCAAAGAATATATGGAGACTAATGACAACAACAACACAAAGCCACAACTTCTGTGGGACGCAGCAAAGGCAGTTCTAAGAGGAAAGTATATTGCAATCCAGGCCTATTTAAAGAAGGAAGAACATTCCCAAATGAATAGTCTAAAGACACAATTACTGAAATTGGAAAAAGAAGAACAAATGAGGCCCAAAGTCACCAGAAGGAGGGACATAATAAAGATTAGAGAAGAAATAAATAAAATTGAGAAGAATAAAACAATAGAAAAAATCAATGAAACCAAGAGCTGGTTCTTTGAAAAAATAAACAAAATAGATAAACCCCTAGCCAGACTCATTAAGAGAAAAAGAGAATCTACACACATAAACACAATCAGAAATGAGAAAGGAAAAATCACGACGGACCCCACAGAAATACAAAGAATCATAAGAGAATATTATGAGAATCTATATGCTAACAAGCTGGAAAACATAGAAGAAATGGACAACTTCTTAGAAAAATACAACCTTCCAAGACTGACCAAGCAAGAAACAGAAAAACTAAACAGACCAATCACCAGTGACGAAATCGAATTGGTAATCAAAAAACTACCCAAGAACAAAACCCCTGGGCCTGATGGATTCACCTCTGAATTCTACCAGACATATAGAGAAGAAATAACACCGATTCTCCTTAAAGTTTTCCAAAAAATAGAAGAGGAGGGAATACTTCCAAACTCATTCTATGAAGCCAGCATCACTCTAATACCAAAACCGGGCAAAGACCTCACCAAAAAAGAAAATTACAGACCAATATCCCTGATGAACGTAGATGCAAAAATACTCAACAAAATATTAGCAAACCGAATTCAAAAATACATCAAGAGGATCATACACCATGATCAAGTGGGATTCATCCCAGGGATGCAAGGATGGTACAACATTCGAAAATCCATCAACATCATCCACCACATCAACAAAAAGAAGAACAAAAACCACATGATCATCTCCATAGATGCTGAAAAAGCATTTGACAAAATTCAGCATCCATTCCTGATTAAAACTCTCAACAAAATGGGTATAGACGGCAAGTACCTCAACATCATAAAGGCTATATATGACAAACCCACAGCTAACATCATACTTAACGGCGAGACGCTGAAAGCTTTTCATCTAAGATCGGGAACAAGACAGGGATGCCCACTCTCTCCACTGTTATTCAACATAGTACTGGAGGTCCTAGCCACAGCAATCAGACAAAACAAAGACATACAAGGCATCCAGATTGGTAAAGAAGAAGTCAAATTGTCACTATTTGCAGATGACATGATACTGTACATAAAAAACCCTAAAGATTCCACTCCAAAACTACTAGAACTAATATCTGAATTCAGCAAAGTTGCAGGATACAAAATAACACACAGAAATCTGTTGCTTTCTTATACACTAATGATGAACTAACAGAAAGAGAAATCAGAAAAACAATTCCATTCACAATTGCATCAAAAAGAATAAAATACGTACGAATAAACCTAATGAAGGAAGTGAAAGACCTGTACTCTGAAAACTACAAGACACTCCTAAGAGAAACTAAAGGGGACACTAACAAATGGAAATGCATCCCATGCTCTTGGCTAGGAAGAATAAATATTGTCAAAATGGCTATACTACCTAAAGCAATCTACAGATTCAATGCAATCCCTATCAAACTACCAACAGCTTTCTTCAATGAACTGGAACAAATAATTCTAAAATTCATATGGAACCACAAAAGACCCCGAATAGCCAAAGCAATCCTGAGAAGGAGGAATAAAACAGGGGGAATTACACTCCCTGACTTCAAGCTCTACTACAAAGCCACAGTAATCAAGACAATTTGGTATTGGCACAAAAACAGACCCACAGACCAGTGGAACAGAATAGAAAATCCAAACATTAACCCAAACATATACAGTCAATTAATATTTGATAAAAGTGCCTTGGATATACAATGGGGAGATGACAGCCTCTTCAGCAGCTGGTGTTGGAAAAACTGGACAGCTACATGTAAGAGAATGAAACTGGACTACTGTCTAGCCCCATACACAAAGGTAAACTCAAGGTGGATCAAAGACTTGAATGTAAGTCATGAAACCATAAAACTCTTAGAAAAAAACATAGGCAAAAATCTCTTGGACATAAACATGAGCAACTTCTTCATGAACATATCTCCCCGGGCAAGGGAAACAAAAGCAAAAATGAACAAGTGGGACTATATCAAGCTGAAAAGCTTCTGTACAGCAAAGGACACCATCAGTAGAACAAAAAGACATCCCACAGTATGGGAGAATATATTCATAAAAAACGTATCTGATAAAGGGTTGACATCCAAAATATATAAAGAACTCATGCACCTTAACAAACAGAAAGCAAATAATCCAATTAAGAAATGGGCAGAGGACATGAATAGACACTTCTCCAAAGAAGAAATTCAGATGGCCAACAGGCACATGAAAAGATGCTCCACATCGCTAATCATCAGAGAAATGCAGATTAAAACCACAATGAGATATCACCTCACACCAGTGAGGATGGTCAACATCCAAAACACAAACAACAACAAATGTTGGCGAGGATGTGGAGAAAAGGGAACCCTCCTACACTGCTGGTGGGACTGCAAATTAGTTCAACCATTGTGGAAAGCAGTATGGAGGTTCCTCAAAAAACTCAAAATAGAAATACCATTTGACCCAGGAATTCCACTCCTAGGAATTTACCCTAAGAATGCAGCAGCCCAATTTGAAAAAGACAGATGCACCCCTATGTTTATTGCAGCACTATTTACAATAGCCAAGAAATGGAAGCAACCTAAGTGTCCATCAGTAGATGAATGGATAAAGAAGATGTGGTACATATACACAATGGAATATTATTCAGCCATAAGAAGAAAACAAATCCTACCATTTGCAACAACATGGATGGAGCTAGAGGGTATTATGCTCAGTGAAATAAGCCAAGCCGAAAAAGACAAGTATCAAATGATTTCACTCATATGTGGAGTATAAGAACAAAGAAAAATACTGAAGGAACAAAACAGCAGCAGACTCACAGAACCCAAGAACGGACTAATAGTTACCAAAGGGAAAGGGACTGGGGAAAATGGGCGGGAAGGGAGGGATAAGAGGGAAAAAGGGGCATTACGATTAGCAGATGTAATGTTGGGGAGGCACGGGGAGGGCAGTACAACTCAGAGAAGACAAGTAGTGATTCTATAGCATCTCACTACGCTGATGGACAGTGACTGTAATGGGGTTGGTGGGGGGGACCTGATGAAGGGGTAGTTTAATAATCGTAATATGGCACATGTAATTGTAAATTAATGATAATAAAATAAATTATATTAAAAAAAGAAGTTTGTTTCTTTAATGTCGCTACATTATCCCATTGACATTAACTATGAAAAGAAAATCCCGTGTGTGTGCCCTTTACTCCTAAAGTGGTGTCTTCCCCCTCTCAGCCCCTTGGGTGTAAGGGCAGCCTTCTCTTAACCAAGCCCCATATAAGCACCTCGTTTCCACTTAACTACAAGGAATGCTCCAGAATATCTTTGTGGAAATAAGTTTGTCAAAACAGAGCCAAAGCGTTGGCTGGAACAACTTGTGCAACAAAATAAATAACGTAAAGTGCAAAACTAATAACCGTGCATTCATACTCATACAAATAAATGATTGAAGACACAAATGAAGGACAAAGGTCCCATGCAGAGGAATTCCAAATAATGTATTTAGCTAGCGCCCCCTTGAGGAGGAAAGCGGGACTTCCCACCGCTTAGGTGTGGACGCAGCATGGCAAAGGGGAAGAGATCGACTTCACAGAGGAGACACCTGACAGCCGCTACATCAGCCAGGTCACCAAGGCCAACAGCACAGCGAAAAGTCACGTGCCCTGCATGCAGTGTGACGAGAAGGGCTCTTCACCTATGTGGTCGCCCTGTACCTGCCAGCCCAATGCAACCGTGAGAAAAACACCAGATGAATCCCACCCAAGGGGCATCCCACAAAACCCCGGGCCAGTCCGCCTCAAACCAACAAGGCCATCAAAATCAAGGAAGTCCAAGAAACGGTGTCAGCCCGGAGGAGCTTAAGGAGACGTACCGACTAAATGTCACGTGAAATCCAGGGACAGAGAAATTCTGCGTAACATTTGGACTTCAGTTTATATTGGTTCATTAGTTTTAACAAATGTACCATGTTGACGTAAGATGTTAATGCGGGAAACTGGGTATGGAGGACATTTTTTAACTATCTTTATTACTTTTCTGCAGACCTAAAACTTTTCTAAAATAAAATGATTCTGAAACCCCTATAATACTGTGTATCAAATATATTTCAAAAATAAATAAAATGATTCTTAAAAAAAAAAAATCAGAAGAATGATGGCTTCCATTTGGGATTTTGCAATTGAAAACAATAAACTGTTTGCAGGACCGGGCTAGAGTGAGGTGAGGCAGCCACTCGACTGGGTTGCAAAATTTGGAGGGGGGAATCCCCAAAAGATCCTATTACTGGTCGGCGGCGCGATCGGCAGGGCTGTAAACCACCCCCCCCCGCCCCAGTCCGTTCAGTAGCGGCTGGAGTGGCGGCGACGGCCACAGGGCAGCGGCAGCACGACGGACTCGTGTACACGCGCCGCCGCCGCCGAGGTGACTGAGGAGAGAGGCACCTCCTCGCTCCCGCCGCCGCCGGACTTGAATGCCCAGTCCCCAGCTCGCCAGCGTTTTTCCTTGGAATATACGTTGCACATTCATGGCGACTGTGAGCGTGAGGGCAGACTTAAGCCAGGCTCAGCACAGCGTTTTTGCTGACAAGTGAGCTTGGGGGTTCTATTTGCCATAATTAACACTGCCTTGAAGACTCTGGACACCAGACTGGCCTCAGAAATAGTTGGCTTTTTTTTTTATTATTATTGCAAGTGAGACAGGGACCATGGGCTTAGACAGAATAGGGTGAGGGCCTCTGGAAAAAGCAAGGTAGGGTATTTGCAGTCAGAGCAATGTAACTACATGCAAGGAAACCCCCTACTAAAACTCTGTGTTACACATTCAGCTCTAGAGTTATTCTTCAGTGAGATCAGTTAATATTTCCCGGATAAAGAAGAGTAGCACATGTTTTTTGTTGGGTAGGAAAATAGATACGAGAAGGGTGGAAAGAGAGAAGCCAGAAAGTCCACTAAAAATTTAGACCCAAAATTAATCAAAGCTCAAAAAGCCAGGAGTAAGTTGGCCTGGAACGTTTGAATATTCCCCAGATAAAGGAGTGTAACTCAGCATAGCCCATGTCTTTATTGTGTTAATAATGCAGGCCCAGCTTATTTTTTTACCTTTACCTATAAACTGTTTTTTTCTCTTTCCGGCCCTAATTAAGTAGTTTGTAACCTAGGCAACTAATTTAGCATGCAGACCCAGCCGTGAACAACAAAGTGAAAGGCAAGAAGGATTCCATCTTAAAGATTGTATTTTAATACCCAGGAAGTTAAAAATGGAAGATTCTTAACTCACTCTTTAGCAAACAGACAATAACTCAGCCCACCTTGGGGCTGGGCAGGCAGTCTGTTTGATTTGCTCCCAGACCAAGACGGTATCCCAGGGAGAAATTAGAACAGGAAGTTCCTTGTGTTAAGTTAATTTTAAGTATTCAGGGACCACTTAACAAGTGTGCACCCCCAGCCCTTAGTCACATTCCTAAAGAATCCTTAAAAGGGGGAACCCCCAGCCTTTCGGGGCACGCCTCTCTCTGAGGTCGCCTGCACTAAGGGTGTAAGCTTTTGACTTTAAACTCTCTCTTTTCAGCCTTTCAGGGGGCGCTCCTCTCTCTGAGGTCACCCACATTTTCTAAGTGTGTAACCTAATCTTAAACTTTCTCTCTCCAACCTTTCAGGGTGCCTCTCCTTGCTGAGGTTGCCTGCTGCACTTCTCTCTTTAAGTAACTTTAAATAAAACTATTACTGTGCTTCACTACTGTGTCTCTGCCCTTAAATTCTTTGTTGTGGTGGGGACAAGGACAGAGGAAAATACACAACGCTCCCCCAACAGCATCAAGTAAAAAAAAAGTGGAAAATGACCTACACTTTTAACTTGTTTCACTAGTGCCTAAATATAGTAAAGGCTGCTTAAGTTTTGTATGCAGTTGGATTTTTTTGGAGTCTGAAGGTATCCATCTGCAGACACTGAGGCCCAAGTTGAATTTGGATTCAAGTGGATTCTAAATACTTCTGCTTATCTTGAAGAGAGAAGCTTCTTGAAGAATAAACAAGTTGAATAGAGAAAACACTGATTGATAATGGGCATTTTAGTGGTCTTTTTAATGTTTTCTGCTGTGAAACATTTAGAGATTCATTGATTGTTTTTCCATTTTCCCCATCACCCTCACACACGCACACTTACACTTTTTATTTGCTATAATGAACTGTCCAGTCCCTGTGGAGATCTCCTATGAGAACATGCATTTTCTGATAACTCACAACCCTACCAATGCTACCCTCAAGTTCACAGAGGAAGTTAAGTATGGAGTGACAACTTTCTTTAGAGTTTGTGATGCTACATATGATAAAACTCATTGAAAAAGAAGGAATTCACATTCTAGATTGGCCATTTGATGATGGAGCACCACCCCCTAATCAGATAGAAGATGATTGGTTAAACCTACTAAAAACCAGATTTCGTGAACAGCCAGGTTGCTGTGTTGCAGTGCATGGTGTTGCAGGATTGGGAAGGGCACCGTGCTGGTTGCACTTGCTTTGACTGAATGTGGAATGAAGTATGAGGGTGCAGTTCAGTTTACAAGACAAAAAAGAAGGGGAGCATTAATTCCAAACAGCTGCTACCTGGAGAAATACCGACTTAAGATGTGATTATGCTTCAGATACCAGTGGGCATTGCTGTGTTTGATTGTGGCATTTAGAGGGAACTCTTGGTACCTGGAAATGTGAATCTGGAATCTTAACTGTATCCTCAAAGTAATGATGGATTCAGTACTCCTCAACCACTGTCCTAATGATTGGAAAAAAGGAAACAAAAGAAATCCCTCTATAACATGAATAAAATATTTAAGAAAAAAAAAAAGATCCTATTATTATCATCCCTGTTTTACAGCTATGGAAACCCAGGCTTGAGAGCAAATTGCTTGTCCAGGGTTCCACAGGGAGGCAGGGCTGTTTACAGATGGCCTTGGCCTTTGACCTGCCTTTGTGGCCCTACACCGAGCTCAGGTTTGAGGGCCAGCACAGCGCAAAGCCAGCTTTGTCTTGAGGTGTGTCTTTGCTTCTCGGGTCCCGGTGGGAGAGGGAGGCTCCTCCTTAGGGGACACACAAGCTCCCCCTGGCCTCTTCTGCAGGACTGTCCCCTTTTCCTTGTCATTTGGCTTGCTGAGTGGCTTTAATGGGGGGCTTCCAAGCAGAGGGGACTGGGGGTACCTTTTCTCCCTTCTGGGAGGCCCGGGTGCCTGGACTTGGTGCCACCCCACCTCCCCCTCCCCCAGCCCCCAGTCTGACCCAGCTGAACACAAACACTGGAAAAGGCCAACCTAACAGAATCTGGGTTGAGGTCAGGTTGTGGCTGAAAAAGTCACAGGAAAAGCACACAGCTGCCTTCCGCTGTGACAACTTGCGGCCAAAAGCCTGTAAATGGGCCCCTTTCCGGCAGAAAGCTCTGGCTCCCTTGGCCGCCCCCAAGGAGAGGAGGTCAGGATGGCTTGAGTGAGGGCCTGTGGGCATCCAGACAGAATCTCCAAAAAGGGAACTGGACCCTGTGAGAAAGGGACCCTGAGTGTAGTCAGAGTAGGGTGAAGGCCTCCGGGAAAATGCCCCTACAAAAACTCCGTATTAAACAATTAAGCAAAGTCAGGGTCACATTAATTCCCTAAAGTAAAATATCAAACTAGAAATATAAGCATTTGTAAGTCCGGGGAAAGAAAATCCAGGGGCAAAATACCTCTAAAAACCAAAATCAGTCAAAGGGAGAAATACAGTTTAAAATCCATTTATTGCTTACAAAACTGCAGTCCGGCCCATCTCTCTCTCTGGCTCAAGCAGCAGCAAACTGGCCCTCCCCTCACCTCACAGTACAGATAAGCCCTCTGTTGCCCAGGTAATTATCCACTGATATGGAGATGAACTTCTCCACCTCTGAGGAAAGATGCAAATGCACAAATCCATACTTCTTTCCACCTCTGAATGCCTGTTGATATGCAGATGTACCAAAGCCAGGAGGAGATATTCTGGAAATGTTACAATTTTACCCACAGGCCACCCCTCCAGAAATCTCGCCTTACAACTTACTCATTCCCCCTCTTGCGACCAAATTAATGCCATACAATAGCAACAGCAATAAAATCTTGATAATCCTAAAGCCAGAGGATTCAGCCTATGCAAATTAAGTAAATGTACTTTACAGCACAATCTCTCACTAAGCACAAAATATGTTTCTACACTTTATACTCATTTCTAACAACCATGCTAGATTGCCCACAAAAATTTACCAAACATTAGACAAAGTCAAGCCTCTCTTTAAGCATTTTTTTCTTGACCACAGCAACACAATCATAATTCTCAAGCCAGAGGATTCAGCTAGGTTTAAAGTCCCGTGCATTTTAAGTCCAAAGCTCACCCATTCCAGCCATCACGTGGCAGCAGCAGCCAGGGGGCACATTCAGGACACAAGGACTGTAGAAGCAAATAACCATGATTTTGGGGGGCCACTTTGCTGTTATTCCAGGAATACACAGGAGGCCAGCTTCCAGGCGTTTTCCCCAAAGTGCCAGATGAGCCAGACATCACTGGTTCATGTGTTGAAATGTCCAAGGCCACGTCAATTTTATTCCTAATTGCTGCACCCATCCTTGCAACGCATGTCCAATAAAGTGGGTGCCTTGATTGCTCTCAATCACCGGCAACCGGCCATAGGCTGCAAAGAGATGCTCTAAGCCCCTCTTGGTGTTTTGATGATCTGTACAACATGCAGGGCACTCCATCCGGGCTCCGCTGACTTCTTCAAAGGTCCATAGCAAGCCCCACCAACGGGTCTACATGGTCTTTTGCCCCATGTCTTGCAAATGAGTTTCAGCTCCAGGCAAGTTTGCTATAGATTCACTGTGACCAAAGAAATTTACAGCAAAGGATTCTTGGGGTGAAAAGGTTATACCCAACTTTATTTCCAGGTTGCAGGTCAGTCTCTAAAATCCCATTCACTCAGAGCGAGTCTGTGTTATCACTGCTGCTTCAGATGCAGCAAGTTGGTCTCTACCTCTGGGCCCCTCTGTCTGCACAGCCGTCCCGCACAGCCGTCCTCTGGGAATCTCTGCACAGTCTCCCACACAGCCGTCCTCCGGGCCTCTCTGCACAGTTGCCCCGCACAGCCGTCCTCCGGGCCTCTCTGCACAGCCGCCCCGCACAGCCGTCCTCTGGGCCCCTCTGCACAGCCGTCCTCTGGGCCTCTCTGCACAGCCGCCCCGCACGGCCGTCCTCTGGGCCCTCTCTGCACAACCGCCCTTTGTGCGTCCTCTGGGCCTCTCTGCACAGCCGTCCCGCACAACCGTCCTCTGGGCCTCTCTGCACAACCGTCCCTTCCTGGCAGATCCTCGGGCCTCTCTGCTGCTTCGTCCCTTTTGGCTTCGTCCTCTGGGCCTCTCTGCACAGCCGTCCCGCACAGCCGTCCTCTGGGCCCCTCTGCACAGCCGTCCCGCACAGCCGTCCTCTGGGCCCCTCTGCACAGCCGTCCCGCACAGCCGTCCTCTGGGCCCCTCTGCACAGCCGTCCCGCACAGCCGTCCTCTGGGCCCCTCTGCACAGCCGTCCCGCACAGCCGTCCCCTGGGCCCCTCTGCACAGCCGTCCCGCACAGCCGTCCCCTGGGCCCCTCTGCACAGCCGTCCCGCACAGCCGTCCCCTGGGCCCCTCTGCACAGCCGTCCCGCACAGCCGTCCCCTGGGCCTCTCTGCACAGCCGTCCCGCACAGCCGTCCCCTGGGCCTCTCTGCACAGCCGTCCCGCACAGCCGTCCCCTGGGCCTCTCTGCACAGCCGTCCCGCACAGCCGTCCCCTGGGCCTCTCTGCACAGCCGTCCCGCACAGCCGTCCCCTGGGCCTCTCTGCACAGCCGTCCCGCACCGCCGTCCCCTGGGCCTCTCTGCACAGCCGTCCCGCACAGCCGTCCCCTGGGCCTCTCTGCACAGCCGTCCCGCACAGCCGTCCTCTGGGCCTCTCTGCACAGCCGTCCCGCACAGCCGTCCCCTGGGCCTCTCTGCACAGCCGTCCCGCACAGACGTCCTCTGGGCCCCTCTGCACAGCCGCCCCGCACAGCCGTCCTCTGAGCCTCTCTGCACAGCCGCCCCGCACAGCCTTCCTCGCCTCTCTGCACAGCCGCCCCGCACAGCCGTCCTCCGGGCCTCTCTGCTACCGCCCCACACAGCCGTCCTCCGGGCCTCTCTGCACAGCCGTCCCGCACAGCCGTCCTCCGGGCCTCTCTGCACAGCCGTCCCGCACAGCCGTCCTCCGGGCCTCTCTGCACAGCCGTCCCGCACAGCCGTCCTCCGGGCCTCTCTGCACAGCCGTCCCGCACAGCCGTCCTCCGGGCCTCTCTGCACAGCCGTCCCGCACAGCCGTCCTCCGGGCCTCGCTGCACAGCCGTCCCGCACAGCCGTCCTCCGGGCCTCTGTCCTCAGCTCTGCCACCACTCCAGCCTCCGCTCCGCTCTCCTGCAGACTTGCAGCCCCGCCACCCAGTCTCCGGCAGAGCACTGGGCGGAACTCCTTATATTAACATAATAATGGCTTATTGCCTAAAGGTGTGGAAGCAGTAGCATAGCAACAGGCCAGTTACATTTAAGTTCAGTGAGGATCCTGGCCATAGGAATCCCACTTTACCCACACTCCACCCCTCCAGGATTCTCGCCTTACAATCTACACGCTTTCCATCTTCCGCAATGGTCCCTGTGCGAGAAAGCTGGAGCACTGTAACCAGATTCCACAACAGCAGCAGAGGATAACAATAACTTAGAGATAATAAAAATTAAGATACAGGTAACAAAAATAATAATCCTCAAGCCAGAGGATTCAGCTGGGTTCAAAGCCCCATGCAGATCAAGTCCAAAGCATGTCCATTCCAGCCATCATGTGGTCTCTGGTTCTGCCCTGGTCCCTCAGGGCAGATACCTTGACCTTCTCCTCAGTCAAACCATGTTCCCCAATCATCTTCCTGTGGGCTCAAGTGAGGTTGGCTCGCTCTCCAGCAGGAAGTCTTGCAAACACACAGGCCAGACTTGTGGCTCTGTCTCTGACCTCTGCCTCTTTGGTCTTTAATGGCTGGAACTGCGGCTCTGGTTTCAGCTGTTGCCATAGCTCTAGTAAGATCCTATTTGACTTCCCATCTAATTTCTTTCCATCTGCTCCTGCCTGTATTAAATCAACCCACATCTGGGTCCTCGTAACCTTCATGGAGCCCTGTAAATTCTTCTTGTGAGCAACAGGTCTTACTTCTTTCCGAATTCTCGTGGCTTCAGCCTCTCCTAAGTCTGCAACTGTATGTGTCACCTTGCTTATGGGATGCCCTAAGTGAGGGGAAAGAATGGCCACTAGAGACCCAAAGAGGGATGTAGGAGCCATTTGAAATACAATATTCCTCATCCCAGTAGTGAAAAATCTCTTCATCTGGGCCATAATTCTCTGGACTATAGAGGGCATTTCTCATGCCTAGCTCTCATAGCACCTGTTGGAGCTCAGCATATGTCTGCCATCTAACAGGAGACGATGGTAGATCACCCGGATTGGGCCACACGGCACGAAGGGCAGCCATGAGCCAATCAAGGAGGGGGTGACTCCCTGGGGTCTGATGTGCATTTTGTAATCGCTGCCTCAAGGCAGCTGCACTGTCAGGGAAGACAACTTGCCCATCTCTGACTCTGACAAAACAGTTCCATCCACCCCTAAGTCCCACAGACGTAGGAACCAAGCTGATATTGACTCTGAGGGCTTCTGCGTAAACCGGGAGCCCAAATCCACCAGCTCAGCCTGAGTATAGGGGCGGAGCACAGAGTGCTTCACGACCTGGGAGGGGGCTGTTCCTCTCCTTGGGGAACTTTCAGCTGCTGGGTCTTCATTTTCTTTACAACCACTGGGCGTGCTTTCAGTACAGGAGGGGCCAGTGCCTCCGGCACCACCCCTTCATCCTTCCCCAGCTCCTCCATTACTGGGGCTGATGGCACCTTTCTTTCCCCTCCCCCGAGTGCCTCCTCTGCTACAACCTTTACCTTTTCTACTGTGCCTCGCAGCAATGCTACCTCAGTGTTCAGAAGCTCTCTTACCTTCAGCTCAACGCTTCCCAACTTAGTTCTCGGACCACCTCCGCCTGTGCTTCCCTCAGGAGTTCGTCTTTTTCCTTGATGGCCTCTTCCTCCTTCAGGACACCTGGCAGCGCTGCCGTCTCGTCTCCAATGGCTCCCGTGCCGCCTCCTCTCGCATCAATGCCATCTCCCTCCTCAGGGAATCCACAGAAGTTTGCAGCTCACGTTCTCATGCTGCCATTTCTTGGGTCTCTACTGTAAGACTTTTTTAATACTGTGTGAAGCAGCCAACCCACAGTCCCCGCTGCCTCGCGGGCACTCTGCTTCTCAAAGGATTTACTTACTATACGAAGGGCCTCCCCTACAGCCTCAGGTGTCACCTCCACTTGCCTCCAGTCCTGGGTTGGGGCCCAGTCCTCTAGAAGGCAAGCCACCTCAGACCACACACCCACTGGGGGACAATCCACTGTCTCCCCATTCACAGGGGCAACCGGCTGAAGCACCCCTCCCATAGGGGCAGCCTGTCTTTTTCCTTGGTCAACAATGAACCCTGCCGACTTCGTCAATTGTCTTGCAAATGAGTTTCAGCTCCAGGCAAGTCTGCTATAGATTCACTGTGACCAAAGAAATTTACAGCAAAGGGTTCTTGGGGTGAAAAGGTTATACCCAACTTTATTTCCAGGTGGCAGGTCAGTCACTAAAATCCCGTTCACTCAGAGCGAGTCTGTGTTATCACTGCGGCTTCGGATGCAGGAAGCCGGTCTCTGCCTCTGGGCCTCTCTGCACAGCCGTCCCGCACAGCCGTCCTCCGGGCCTCTGTCCTCAGCACTGCCACCACTCCAGCCCTCCACTCAGCTCTCCTACAGCCTTGCAGCCCCGACACCCAGTCCAGTCTCTGGCAGAGCACTGGGCGGAACTCCTTATATTAACACAATAATGGCTTATTGCCTAAAGGTATGGAAGCGGCAGCATAGCAACAGGCCAGTTACATTTAAGTTCAGTGAGGATGCTGGCCATAGCAACCCCACTTTATCCACACCCCACATGCAAGAAATGCTGGTGTAGTGTGAGAGCAAGAGAAACTCCATTTTTTAACTCCATTTTAAGAAGGCCATCTTAAGAAGGAGGCATCAATCCCGACCTAGTCCTGGGAAAACTTTGTTCCAGTCGTGAGAGAAAACCACCCATTGTTTCAGTAACTTCCCCCTTAGATAGCTCCCTGCCTACAATCTCAAGGTCAAGACCTCAAGGTTCAGACACATCTGTTTCTTAAAGATAACATACCTTACAGTTACATCAATCAACAGTCTGGCGTCAGCCGGACAGAACCAATGGAAAATGTCCAAGTTAGAAGCCCCCCGTCTCCCTGCACCTTGGAATGCATAAAAACCTTGCCTACCCTGAGCTCAGGGCTCTCGCTTTGAAACCACTGCGTTGGTGACAGGTGTGAGCCCAAGCTCGAGCTTGAATAAATGACCCTTGTGTGCTTGCATCGGAATCGGCTCCTTGGTGGTCTCTCGGGGACTCGCGACTTGGGCACAACAGTAGCCATTGGGCCACATCAGAGGCAAGCTTTCCTTCTAGCCAGCACACCTGGGCCACTGTGTCTGCTTCATCATTCCCTGGGGATGCCAAAGGCAAATGGTCACTCACATGACATACGGTAGGTGTCTGTGCCACGCCACTCTATGGCTTTTGGGTCCAGTCTCTCACCCAGCCCACAATGGGATAGGTGGTTATAACCTTGGTTGGAGCTGTTCTGGCGATGGGCTCTGTAGCCAGCAAGGTGTGGTACACAGCAGCCAGTTGCTTCTCTGTGAAGGTGACCCGGACCCCTGCTCCTTTCCATAGTTGTGACCAGGCTCCGGCCGGCAGCAGGAGCGGCAGCGGTGGCAGAAGCGGTGGCTTTAGGCTCGGGCCACGGGCCGGGGTCAGTGCAGCCAGCAGTGGTGGTGGTGCCTCCATGACCACACCAGTGTAGACACATGTCCCTCAGCACAAGAGCCACTTCTCCCCATCATTTCTTGGGCAACCCTCCTAAAGGTCGCACCCATTATCACAGATTTCGGGTTCAGAGGCACCATGCCAACTGTGTCAGGTGTTAGTCCGGGGAGAGGAAATCCCGGGGCAAAATACCTCTAAAAACTGAAATCAGTCAAAGGGAGAAATAAAGTTTAAAATCTGTAGATGAACTTCTCTCCACCTGCGAGGATACGCAAATACACTAAAGCCATATTTCTTTCCACCTCTGAACGCCTGTTGATATGCAGACGTACCAAAGTCAGGTGAGATATTCTGGAAATGTTACAGTTTTATCCAGAGCATTCTTCAGGGAAGATTAGTTGAAAGTAAAAAGCCAGGAGTAACTTGGCCTGGAATGTTTGAACATCCCCCAGATAAGAAAATACCTCAGCACAGCCCATGTCTTGTTTGTGTCAATTAAAGGAGGCTATTGTAAAACTTACTTTAGCCTTGTTAGGAAAGCATAAAACCTAAATGTGATTTATTCCCACCAGGATGTTTAAGCATTTTTACAGTAAGGTAGTAACAAAGGGCCACGTGGTGGAAGCTGCTCAAGTTGAGAGTGGGGGTGGGGGTGGGGCTGGGGGAATCGGTAAGGGCCTGGCTATACCTGTTGGAGTTTTTTTGAACCTACCCATAAGATTAAGACAAATGTAAGGGAAAGATATAACTGGCTTAGGCGATATCTGGGAAAGACTGTGAACCCTGTACTACTCAGCCAATGAGGAACCAGGGAGGGACTTGCACACTAGGAGATAAAATACTGGCTCCAATCTCCCCAGGTGTGCCTCCTCACCAGACACCCGTTCTTGCAGGACCATCATTAAAGCCTCGCTCCGCTGTTCTGTCTCCGTGTCCACTTACTGAATTTGGACAAGTGAGTGTATTTCTCACAGCCTGCTAAAAGGCCCAGCTTATCTTTAACTTTACCCAGATGCTGCTTTTCCTCCTCCAGCCCCTAATCAAG
>JAVSCE010020730.1:0-38573 GCA_032199065.1 Smutsia gigantea | reverse complement strand
CTTTCTTTGCTATGATTTTATTTTCTCTGGTGACATCTTTTTAACCTTAGGTGTGCTTCCCTCTAGAGCAGTCCATTTAAGATATCCTGTAGTGGTGGTTTATGAGAGACAAACTCTCTCAACTTTCGTTTATCTGGAAATTATTTAATCCCTCCATCATATTTAAATGATAATCGTGCTGGATACAATATTCTTGGTTCGAGGCCCTTCTGTTTCGTAACGTTAAATATATCATGCCATTCTCTTCTGGCCTGTAAGGTTTCTGTTGAGAAGTCTGATGATAGTCTGATGGGTTTTCCTTTGTAGGTGATCATTTTCCTCATCTAGCTGCCTTTAATACCATGTCTTTATCTTTGATCTTTGCCATCTTAATTATTATGTGTCTTGGTGTTGTCTTCCTTGGGTCCCTTGTTTTGGGAGATCTGTGAGCTTCAGTGGACTGCGAGACTACTTCCTTCCCCAGCGAGGTTAAGTTCTCAGCATTTATTTCTTCAAAGACACTTTCTATCCCTTTATCTCTCTCTTCTTCCTCTGGTACTCCAATAATGCGAATAATATTACGTTTGGATTGGTCACACAGTTCTCTTAATATTCTTTCATTCCTAGAAATCCTTTTATCTCTCTCTCCCTCAGGTTCTCTGTACTCCCCTTCTCTGTTTTCTATTCCATTAACAGTCTCTTGCATCTCATCCATTCTGCTGTTAAGCCCGTTGATCGCTTGTCTGATTTCTGTATTGTCTTTCCTCAGTTCCCTCTCTTCCTCCCCCAGCTCTTGCACATTTCTCTGTAGGTCCATCAGCATGGTTATGACTTTTATTCTGAATTCTTTTTCAGGGAGGCTGTGCATTTCCATCCCTTTAGACTCCCTCTCTGGGGTTGTCTGGTTGATTTTGCTCTGAACCATATTCCTCTGTCTTTTCATGGTTATAGAATTGGTCACTGATAGTTGTCACCTGTGTCAGGTGGGCTCTTTAATACTTTAAAAAGAGAAGAAAAAAAGAGAAAAAAAAGAAAGAAAAAAGATAAAAAGAAAAAAAAGAAAAGAAAAACAAAAACAAAAGAAAAACAAAAGAAAACAAAAACAAAATTTGCCCACCGGACGTAAATTCTGTGGGAGTGCTCCAGGTGGCGCTAATGCCCCACTATTCCATAGCTGTGACTGTGCCACTCTGCAGGGCACATTATCGCTCTGGCAGGGGTGGGAACGAATAGGAGGCTGTTGATCTCAGTGAGAAGTGCTAAGTATGGCTATGCTTCCACCATCACCAGCTAAGGCGTCTGAAACTCCCCAGGACTCCCAGCATGCTGGGCTGAGTGTGCTTTGGTGATCCATCTCCTCCACTGGCCTTCTGTCTCTTTAAGACCGCTGAAGAAAGCGCGCGATTTTTTTTCCCTTCCCGGGAGACGGCTGAAAGCACAGTGGCGCGTTCCCCACTCAGATCCTTCCCCTCTGTCTCTCCAGTCTGCTGCACTGCCCAATGTGGGTCAGCTCTCCCCGCGCAGATCACCAGGGCTGGCTACTTGGCGGGGTGTACTTCCACTCCCACCCCGCTCTGAATCCTCTCCTCACGCCGGTGCGCTGGTTTGGGGGGTGCTTGGGTCCCCCTGGGTCGCAGTTCTGTATCTTACCCGCCTTTTGGGGTGCCGATTCCTCTCGGATGTAGCTGCACGCTGTGCGCTTTCCAGTGTATTCTCGTCTCTCTTTTAGGAATAGATGTATTTTCTGTGTTTTCGTAGATAAATATAGTGTTGGGAGGAGATTTCTGCCGCCCTGCTAACACCGCTATCTTCCCAGTTGTCTTCCCATTCTATTCCATTCTATTAAGATTCCATTCCAATCCAAAAAATAACATTCTTTCCCTTAATCTTCCATTCCTTTCCCAACATTCCGTTCCTTTCTACAACATTCCATTGCTTTCAACAATATTCCATTCCATTCCATTCAATTCCACAGCATTTCATTCCATTGCATAACATTCGAATCAATTTAAAAACGTTATTCCAATTTTACTAACATTCCACTCCATTCCTCAAATTTCGGTTCAATTAATCAACATAACACTTCATGCCATAACATCCCATTTCATTTCACAGCATCCCATTCCATTTCAATCATTCTATTTCATTCTATTGCAGAAGATTCTATAAGAATCCACAAAATTGAATTCCCTTACTTAACATTCCATTCAATTTCACATCATTCAATTCCACTATGTAACATTTGTTTCCATTGAAACACATTATTCCCGTTCTCTAACCTATCATTCCATTCCATTCTTCAAATTTCGGTTCTATTAATCAATATTGCAATTCATACCATAACATTTAATTCGATTATACAACATTCCACTCCACTTCAAACATTTTATTTCATTCTATTCCTTTATATTCCATTCCAGTCCACAAAATTCCATTCCATTCCTTTAACTTCCATTCCTCTCCCCACACTCTATTCCTTTCCAAAATATTCCATTCCATTCCACAGCATTCCATTCCATAACATTCAACTCCATTCGAACACGTTATGCTGATTATTACCTAAAATCCCATTCCATTCTTCAAAATTTGTTTCTACTAATCAACATTCCACTTCATACCATAACATTCCATTCCATAAAAAAACATTCCATTTCATTCAATTGCATAACATTCCATTCCAATGCACAAAATTCCTTTGCATTCCTACACCCTCCATTTCGTTCCCCAACTTTCTTTTGCTTTCCACATTTCATTGCATTCCACAGCATTCAATTCCTATCCATAACTTTCCATTCAATTCAACAATATTGCATTCCATTCCATAACTTTCTTTTCATTTCAAACACATTATTTCCGTATTTCACCTAACATTTCGTTCCATTCTTTAATATTCAGTTCTATTAATCAACATTCCACTTCACACCATAACATTTAATTCCATTTCACAGCTTCCCATTCCATTTCAATCTTCTATTTCATTCTATTGCAGAAGATTCCATACCAATCCACAAAATTAATTCCATTACTTCACATTTCATTCCTTACCCCAACATTCTATTCCATTCCACAGCATTTCATTCCATTCCACAACATAGCATTCCATTCCACAACATTCGACTCCATTCAAACACGTTAGTCTGATTATTACCTTAAATTCCATTCCATTTTTCAAAATTCCGTTCGATTAATCAACATTCCACTACATACCATAACATTCCTTTCCATTCAACAACATTCCATTTCATTTAAAACATTCTATTTCCTTCTATTGCATAACATTCCATTTCAATCCACAGAATTCCATTTTATTCCTTCACCTTCCATTCCTTTCCCCAACATTCTATTGCTTTCCACAACATTCCATTTCGTTCCACCGCATTCCATTGCTGTCCATAACATTCCATTCAATTCCACATCATTCCATGTCATTCCGTAACTTTCTATTCCATTCAAAGACAATATGCCATTCTTTCACCTAACATTCCATTCCATTCTTTAATATTCGGTTCCATTAATCAACATTCCACTTCGTACCAAAGCATTCCATTCCATTTTACAGCATCCCGTTCAATTTCAAACATTCTATTTCATTCCATTGCATAAGATTCCATTTCAATAGACAAAATTCCATCCATTCCGCAAGCTTTCCCCAAAATTCCTTTCCATTAAATCGCACTGAATACAATTCCTTAACTTTCCATTGCATTCCAAAATATTCCATTCCATTCCATAACATTCGGTTGCATTCCAGCACATTATTCACTTTCTGTTTCAAAATATTCCATGCCATTCATTAAAATTCTGTTCTATTAATCATGATTCCCATTCATACCATAACATTCCATTTGATTACACAACATTCCATTACATTTCAAACATTCTATTTCATTAAACTGCATAAGATTCCATTCCAATACACAAAATTCCATTCCTCTCCTTAACCTTTCATTCCTGTCCCCAACTTTCTTTTCCTTTAGACAACATTCCATTGCATTCCACAGCATTCCATTACATTCCTTATCATTCCATTGAATTCCACATCATTCAATTCCACTCCGTTACATTTGTTTCCATTCAAACACATTTTTTCCATTCTATAACCTAACATTCTATTCGATTCTTTAAAATTCTGTTATATTAATCAACATTCCCGTTTATACCATAACATTCCATTCAATTACACAACATTCCTTTCCAATTCATTCTATTTCACTCTGTTTCATAAGATTCCATTCCATTCCACAAAATTCCATTCCATTCCTTTACCTTCCATTGCTCTCCCTAACATTCTATTCCTTTCCACAACATTCCATTGCATTCCACAGCACTCCATTCCGTTCCGTAATATTCCATTCAATTGCAAAACATTCCAATCCATTCCAAAATATTCCTTTCCTTTCAATTCCATTCGATTGCATTCCAACATATTATTCCCATTCTTTTACAAAGCATTCCATACAATTCTTCCAAATTCGGATCTACTAACATTACACTTCATGCAGTAACATTTCATTCGATTACACAACATTTCATTCCATTTCAAACACTCTTTTTCATTCTATTCCATAGGATTCCATTCTAGTCCACAAAATTCCATTATACTCCTTAATTTTCCACTCCTTTCCGAAACATTCTATTCCTTTCCACAACATTCCATTGCATTCCACAGCATTCCATACCATTCCTTAACATTCCATTCAATTCCACATCATTCAATTCCATTCTGTAATATTTGTTTCCATTGAAACACATTATTCACGTTCTGTAGCCTAACATTCCATTCCATTCTACAAAATTCGGTTCTATTAATCAACATAGCACTTCATACCACAAAATTCCATTCGATTATACGACATTATACTCCATTTCAAACATTCTATTTCATTCCATTCCATAAAATTCCATTCCAATCCACAAAATTCCATTCCATTCCTCAAACTTCCATGCCTTTCCCAACACTCTATTACTTTCCACAACATTGCATTCCATTCCACAGCATTCCGTTCCATTTCACAACATATCATTCCATTCCATAACTTTCGACTCCATTCGAACACGTTATTCCGATTATTACCTAACATTGCATTCCATCCTTCAAAATCCGGTTCTTTTAATCAACATTCCAACTCATGACATAAAATTCCATTCCATAACACACTGTATTTCATTCAATTGCATAACATTCCATTCCAATCCACAAATTCCCATTGCATGCCTTCACACGCCATTCCTTTCCACAACTTTCTATTTCTTTCACAACATTTTACTGCATTTCACAGTATTCCATTCCTGCCAATATCATTCCATTCAATTCAAAAAACATTCCATTCCTTTCCGTATCTTTCAATTCCATTCAAACACATTTTTCCCGTTCTTTCACCTGACATTTCATTCCATTCTTTAATATTCAGCTCTTTTAATCAACCTTCCACTTCATACCGTAACATTCCATTCCATTTCACAGCTTCCCATTGCATTTCAAACATTCTATTTCTTTCTATAGCATAAGATTCCATTTCAATCCACAAAATGCCATTCCATTCTGTAACCTTTCCACAACATTCCATTTCATTCCACAGCATTCAATTGCATTCAATTCCATAACATTCTATTTTTTCGTCACATTTCCACTGCATTCCACAGCATTCCATTCCATTCCATAAATTTCCATTGTATTCCAAAATATTCCACTCCATGCCATTACATTCGATTCCATTCCAACACATTATTCCCGTTCTGTTGCGTAACATTCCATTCCATTCATTCAAATTTGGACCTATAAATCTATATTCTACTTCATAGTATAACACTCATTCAATTACACAACATTCCTTTCCAATTCATTCTATTTCATTATTTGCATAAGATTCCATTCCAATACAAAAAATTCAATGCCATTCCTTAACCTCCCATTGCTTTCCGTAATATTCTATTCTTACCCCCACATTCGATTGCATTCCCCAGCATCCCATTCAATTCAACAACTTTCCATTCCATTCCAAAATATTCCATTCCTTTTTATTCCATTCGATTCCATTCCAACATATTATTCCCATTCTTTTACAAAACATTCCATACCATTCTTCAAAATTCGGTTCTATTAATCAATATTGCACTTCACACCATAGCATTCCATTCGATTATACTACATTCCAGTCCATTTTGAACATTCTCTTTCATCCATTCCATAAAATTCCATTCCAATCCATAAAGTTCCATTCCATTCCTTTAACTTCCATTCCTTTCCAAACACTCTATTCCTTTCCACAACATTCTGTTATATTCACATCATTCCTTTCCATTCCAAAACATAGCATTCCATTCCATAACATTCGACTCCATTCGAATATTTTATTCCGATTTTTATGTAACATTATATTCCATTCTTCAAAATTCGGTTCTATTATTCAACATTGTACTTCATATCATAACATTCCTTTCCATTCAACAACACTCTGTTCCATTTAAAACATTCTATTTCATTCCAATCCATAAGATTCCATTGCAATCCAAAAAATTCCATTCCATTACTTAACGTCCCATTGCTTTCCCTTACATTCTATTCATTTCCACTACATTTTATTGCATTCCAAATCATTCCAATCCATTCCATAACATTCCATTCAATTCCATAACATTCCATTTCATTCCATAACATTCAATTCCATTCCAAAACATTTTTCCCATCCTGTTACCTACCGTTCTATTCCATTCTTCAAAATTTAATTCCATTAATAAACATTCCACTTCATACAATAACGGTCAATTCCATTACACAACCTTCCATTCCACTTAAAATATTCTATTTTAATCTATTGCATAACATTCCATTCCATTCCACAAAATTCCATTTCATTCCTTAGCCTTTCATTCCTTTCCTCACCATTCTATTCTATTCCACAACATTGCATTGCATTCCACCAAATTCCATTCAATTCCACAACATTCCATTCAATTCATTACAATTAGGTTCTACTACTCTACATTCCACATCATCCCATAACGTTCCATTCGATTACACCATATTCCTTTCTTTTTCAAACATTCTATTTCATTGTATTGCATAAGATCCCATTCCAAACCACAAAATTGCATTTCATTCCTTAACCTTTCTTTCCTTTCCCCAAAATTCTATTCCTTTCCCCAACATTCAGTTCCATTCGAAAGCATTACATTCAATTCCATAATATTCCATTCCATTCCTTAATGTCCCATTGCTTTCCTTAACATTCTATTCCTTTCCACTACATTCCATTGCATTGCACAAGAATCCGTTTCATTCCATAACATTCAATTCCATTCCAAAACATTATTCCCATTCTGTTACCTACCATTCCATTCCATTCTTCAAAATTCGGTTCCATTATAAACATTCCACTTCATAACATAACGTTCAATTACATTATACAACATTCCATTCCACTTAAAACATTCTATTTTATTCTATTGCATAACATTCCAATCCACAAAATTCCATTCCATTCCTTAACCTCAAATTCCTTTCCCCAACGTTCTATTCCTTTTCACAACCTTCCATTGCATTCCACAGCCTTCCATTCAATTCCTTATCATTCCATTCAATTCCGCATTCCATTCCATTCTGTAACATTTGATTCCATTCAAACATATTATTCCCATTCTGTAACCTAACTTTCCATTCCATTCATTAAAATTCTGTTCTATTAATTAACATTCCCCTTTGTACCATAACATTCCATTCGATTACACAATATTTCTTTCCAATTCATTCTATTTCATTCTGTTTCATAAGATTCCATTCCAATCCACAAAATTCCATACCATTCCTTAAATTTCCATTCCTTTTCACAGCGTTCTATTCCTTTTCACAATATTCCATTGCATTCCACAGCATTCCATTCCATTCCATATCATTCCATTCAAATCCACAACATTCCATTCCATTCCGTAACATTTGATTCCATTCAAACACATTATTCCCGATCTGCAACCTAACATTCCATTCCATTCATTAAAATTCTGTTCTATTAATTAACATTCCCTTTTGTACCATAACAGTATATTCGATTACAAAATATTCCTTTCCAATTCATTCTATTTCATTCTTTTTCATAACATTCCATTCCAATCCACATAATTCCATTCCATTCCTTAATTTCCATGCCTTTTCCAAACGTTCTATACATTTCCAGAACATTCCATTGCATTCTGCACATTCCATTCCATTCCAAATATGTCATTCAATTCCACAACATTCCATTCCATTCCATAACACACGTTTATATTCAAACGCATTATTCCCGTTATTTACCTAACATTCCATTCCATTCTTTAATATTCTGTTCTATTAATCAACATTCCACTTCATACAATAGCATTCAATTCCATTTCACTGCATCAAATTCCATTTCAAACATTCTATTCCATTGTATTGTATAAGATTTCATTCCAATCTACAAAATTCCATTCCATTCCTTAATTTCCATGCCTTTCGCAAATGTTCTATACATTTCCACAACATTCCATTGCATTCAACAATATTCCATTCCATTCCATTCAATTCCACAGCATTCCATTCCATTGCATAACATTAGAATCCATTCAAAAACGTTATTCCAATTTTTACCTAACATTCCATTCCATTCCTCAAAATTCGGTTCTATTAATCAACATTCCACTTCATACCATAACATCCCATTTCATTACAAAGCTTCCCATTCCATTTCAATCATTCTATTTCATTCTATTGCAGAAGATTCCATACGAATCCACAAAATTGAATTCCGTTACTTAGCATTCCATTCAATTCCATATCATTCAATTCCATTATGTAACATTTGTTTCCATTGAAACACATTATTCCCTTTCTCTAACCTAACATTCCATTCCATTCTTCAAAATTCGGTTCTGTTAATCAACTTGCTAATTCATACCATAACATTTAATTCGATTATACAACATTCCACTCCACTTCAAACATTCTATTTCATTCTATTCCATAATATTTCTTTCCATTCCACAATATTCCATTCCATTCCACAGCATTCCATTCCATTCCACAACATAGCATTCCATTCCATAATATTCGACTCCATTCGAACACGTTATGCCGATTATTACCTAAAATCCCATTCAATTCATCAAAATTTCGTACTATTAATCAACATTCCACTTCATACCATAACATTCCATTCCATAACACAGCATTCTATTTCATTCAATTACATAACATTCCATTCCAATGCACAAAATTCCATTGAATCCCTAGACCTTCCATTTCCTTCCCCAACTTTCTATTGTTTTTCACAACATTCCATTGTATTCCACAACATTCCATTCCTGTCCATAACATTCCATTGAATTCAACAACATTCCATTCCATTCCATAACTTTCGATTTCATTCAAACACATTATTTCCGTTCTTTCACCTAATGTTTCATTCCATTCTTTAATATTCAGTTCTATTAATCAACATTCCACTTCATACAAAAAATTCCATTTCATTTCACAGCTTCCCATTCCATTTCAATCATTCTATTTCATTCTATTGCAGAAGATTCCATACCAATCCACAAAATTGAATTCCATTACTTCACATTTCATACCTTTCCCCAACATTCTATTCCATTCCACAGCATTCCATTCCATTCCACAACATAGCATTCCACTCTAGAACATTCGAATCCATTCGAACACATTATTCTTATTATTACCTTACATTCCATTATATTCTTCAAATTCCCTTCGATTAATAAGCATTCCACTACATATCATAAGATTCCTTTCCATTCAACAGCATTCCATTCCATTTAAAACATTCTATTTCATTCTATTGCATAACATTCCATTTCAATCCACAAAATTCCATTCCATTCCTTCACCCTCCATTCCTTTCCCCAACTTTCTATTGCTTTCCACAACATTCCATTGGATTCCACGGCATTCCTTTCCTGTCCATAACATTCCATTCAATTCCACATCATTCCATGTCATTCCGTAACTTTCTATTCCATTCAAACACATTATTCCCGTTCTTTCACCTAACATTCCATTCCAGTCTTTAATATTCGGTTCCATTAATCAACATTCCACTTCGTACCAAAGCATTCCATTCCATTTCACAGCATCCCCTTCAATTTCAAACATTCTATTTCATTGTCTTGCATAAGATTCCATTCCATTACACAAAATTCCATCCATTCCGCAACCTTTCCCCAACATTCCTTTCCATTAAATGGCATTGAATTCAGTTTCTTAACTTTCCATTGCATTCTAAAACATTCCATTCCTTTCAATAACATTCGACTGCATTCCAACACATTATTAATATTCTGTTACAAAATATTCCATGCAATTCATTAAAATTCTGTTCTATTAATCATCATTCCCATGCATACCATAACATTCCATTTGATTACACAACATTCCATTACATTTCAAACATTCTATTTCATTCTTCTGCATATGATTCCATTCCTATACACAAAATTCCGTTCCATTCCTTAACCTTCCATTGCTCTCCCTAACATTCTATTCCTTTCCACAACATTCCATTGCGTTCCACAGCACTCCATTCCATTCCATAATATTCCATTCAATTGCAAAACATTCCAATCCGTTCCAAAACATTCCATTCCTTTCAATTCCATTCGATTGCATTCCAACGTATTATTCCCGTTCTTTTACAAAGCTTTCCATACAATTCTTCCAAATTCGGTTCTATTAACATTGCACTTCATACAGTAACTTTCCTTTCAATTACACATTACATTCCATTTCAATCACTCTTTTTCATTCTATTGCATAGGATTCCATTCTAGTCTACAAAATTCCATTATACTCCTTAACTTTTCACTCCTTTCCAAAACATTCTATTCGTTTCCACAACATTCCATTGCATTCCACAGCATTCCATACCATCCCTTAACTTTCCATTCAATTCCACATCATTCTCCTCACCATGTCACATCACTTACAATCCTCAAATCAACTCATCTCACTCACCTCACGTCAGCTCTACTCACCTCAATTCCTCACCTCAACTCAACTTACCTCCTCACATCAACGCAACTCATCCGATCTCACCGCACGTCACCTGACTCACTTCACCTCTCTTAACCTCACCGCAATTCCTCAGCTCACCTCATCTGCACATCTCCTCCTCACTTCACTCTACTTCTCTCAAGTCACCTCACTTCAAACCTCACCTCAACTCACGTCCTCATCTTCTCATATCACCTCACATCATTCATTCCACCTTACCTCAACTCACCTCATTTCCTCACCTCACCACATCTACTCACCTCCTCATGTCACTTCACTTCACCCAAATCACCGCAGCTCACCTCCTCACCTCCTCAAGTCACCTCCCCATACACCACCACACCTCCTCCCTTCCTCATGTTACATCACTATTTCCTTACATCACTCACTTCACTTCTCACAACTCACCTCACTACAATCCTCACCTAACCTCCTCACATCTCTCCTCACCTCACCTCACCTCACCTCACTGCACCTCACGTCATTTACTCACCTCCTCACGTCTCCTCACATCCTCATCTAACCTCACCTCGCCACCTCTCATGATCACGTCACCTCACCTCCTTTGCAGCTCACACCACTTCAATTCACTTACCTCCTCTCACCTCAATCCTAACCTCACCTCACCTCCTCACCTCATCTTCTCAGCCCTCCTCACTTCACCTCTCCTCACCTCACCACAGTTAAACACATCAACTCAACTCCAAATCTCATGTCACCTCAGCTTCTTCTCACCTCACTCACTTCACTTCAACTCAATTCTCACCTCAACTCACCTCCTCACCTCCTCACGTCAACTCCCCTCAATACACTCAACTCACCTTAACTACTCACAAGCACATATCACCTCAATACATCCTAACTTTACTCACTTCAGTTCACCTCACTCATCTCACTTCACCTCAACTGCTCATCTCCTAACCTCATGTAATATCATCTTCACATCACTCATTGCACATCACCTCAATCCACAACCCACTTCAACTCCTCATTTTCTCACCTCACCTCACTCATTTCAACTTACCTACACTCACCTCAATTACCTCACCTCACCTCCTCCCTTCCTCATGTCACTTCACCTCTCTCACATCACCTCACCTAATCTACACCCTTCCTAACATCATGTAATCTCCTCCTCACCTCATTCACACAACCTCACCTCAATCACGACTTCACCTCACCTCCTCAACTCACCTCACACACCACACCTCATCTCACCTAAATACCTCATGGGCTCACCTCCTCACGTCATCGCAACTCCTCAAATCATATCACCTCAATCAGGTCACCTCTCCACCTCACGTCACCACAACTCACCTCAATACATCACCTCACCACACTTCCTCACCTCCTCAAGTCACTCCCCTCACATCACCTCACCTTAGCTCCACACCTCATGTCACGTCACTTCCAATTTAACTACCTCACTACACTTCACCTCTCTCAATACACCTCAGAACAATCCTACCCACACCTCACCCCGTCACATCATCTCTTCTCACCTCACCTCCTCAATTCACCTCACCTCACTCACTACACTTCCCTTCACCTCAGCCCAATTCCTCAGGTCACATCACATCCACACATCAATATCACCCAACTCACCTCACTTTTCTCACGTCACCTCCTCATATTCTCACCTCACCTCACCTCACTCATTTGACCTTACTTCAACTCCCCTCAATTCCTCACATCACCTCACCTCCTCACTTCCTCATGTCACTTAACCTCACTCAACTCACCCACATCATTTCTTCACCTGCTCAAGTAACCTCCGCTCACCTCACCATAACTCCTCACCTACGCACGTCACCTCACTTTGGCCATACTTCACTCACTTCACTTTAAGTCACTGACCTCACTTAACTTGATGTAAGGAGGTGATGAATTCTGGTATGGTGAGGTGAATTGAGGGAAGGTGAGTAATGGTGAGAAGATGATAAGGTGAGGTTAGGTGAGGAGGTGAATTCAGGTGAGGTTTGTGGTGAGGTGATATTAGGGAAGTGAAGTGAAGTGTGAGAGGGGAGGGGGATGTGTGGAAGTGAGGTGAGTTGAGGAATTGGTGTCAGGTGAAGAGTGGTTTAGTGAGTGAAGTGAGGTGAGATGAGGAGCGGAGATGAGGTGAGGTGATGGCTTGATGAGGTGAGGTGAGCTGAGGATTGACGTGAGGTTTGGTGAGTTAGGTGAGGAGGAGGTTAAAGGAAGTTAGGAGGTGACCCTGTGAAGTGAGGTGAGGTGAGTGAGGTGATGTGACCAGGAGGAGCAGAGGAGGGGAGGTGAAGTATTGAAGTGAGAGGAGGTAGGTGAAATAAGTGAGGTGAGGTAACTTGTGGTTAGAAGAGGAGGTGAGTTGAGGTGAGGTTTCAGGGAGCTGAGAGAAGTGAAATGAAGTCAGTGAAGTGAGGAGGAGTGTGGAGGTTAGGTGAGCTGAGGAATTTGTGTGAGTTGAAGACACGTGGAGTGAGTGAGGTGAGGAGGTGAGTTGCGGTGATTATTATGGTGAGATTTGGTGAAGATAATTGAAGTGTGAACTAAAGAGGAATTGAGGTGACGTGAGGAGGCGAGGAGGTAATTTGTGTTGTAATGAGGGGAGGTGAAGTGTGGAGGGGAGGAAGTGAGGTGACTTGAGGTATTGAGGTGAGGTGACGTGAGGTGAAGTGAGGTGAGTGTGGTGAGATGATAATTTGAGGTGAGCTGAAGGGGTGAGTTTACGTGTGTAAGGTGACGTGAGGTGAGTGAAGTAACATGAAGGGAGTGAGGTCAGGAGGAGGTGAGGTGATGTGAGGAATTGCGTAGGTGAGGTATTCAGGGTTGATGAGGTGTGGTGTGTGAGGTGATGTGAAGATTTGAGGTGGGTTGATGATTGCGGTGAGGTGAACGTAGTGACGTGAGGAGGAGTTTACGACATGCGAGGAGGTGAGCAGTTGAGGTGAGAATAGGTGAGGGAGGTGAAGTGACATGAGGAGGGGAGGAAGTGGGGTGAGGTGAGAAATTTAGGTGAGTGGAGTTAAGATTTATTGACTGAGTTGGTTTGAGTTGAGGTGTGATGAGGTGAGGTGAGGTGAGAGAAGTTTAGTGAAATGAGTGACATGTGGAGGATGTGTGGAAGTGAGGTGAGCTCAGGATCTTGGGTGATGTGGGGTGAGGGGAGGTGAGGTGAGGATGTGCGGTGAGGTGGAAATGATGTGAGAAGGTGAGGTGATGTGAGGAGTGGAGTGGAGATGAGGTGAGGTGAGGTTACGATTCAGGTTAGATGAGATGAGTTGAAATGAAGTGAGTGAGCTGAAGAGACATGAGGTGATGAGACTTGAGGAGTTGAGTAGGGGTGAGAGATGTGAGGTCATTTGAGTGGGTGAGGGGAAGTGAGGTGGTGAGCAGATTAGGTCAGGTGAGTATTTTAGGTGAGTGGAGTAAGGTGAAATGGGGTGAGGGGAGCTGAGGTGAGAAGTTGAGGAGGTGAGGTGAGCTGAGGTTTGAGGTGAGATGAGAGAAGCGAAGTGAGTGAAATGAGGAGGAGGTATGGAGGTGACGTGTGCTGAGGAATTGCGGTGAGTTGAATTGATTGAGTTGATTTGAGATGCGGAGGTGTGGTGAGGTGAGGAGATGCTGTGAGTAGGTGAGGTGAGGTGAGGATTGTGGTGAGGTGGGGTGAGTGGGGTGAAGTGAAGTGTGTAAAGTTTGGAGGAAGTGATATGAGATGAGGAGTTGAGGAGTTTAGGTGAGTTGTGTGAGGTGAGGGGAGGGGAGGGGATGTAACTTGTAGATTTGAGGAAGATTTTTGGGGTGGGGATAGGAGGTGAGGTGGGGTGAGGTAAATGAGGTGAGTGAGGTGAGGAGGGGGATTGATGTGAGGAGGTGAGGAATGGTGGTAAGGTGAAGTGAGGTGAGATAATGTTAGTTGTGGTGAGAAGATTATATGGTGAGGTGAGGGAGGAGGTGAATTGTGTTGAGGTTTGTGGTGAGGTGCCGTTACAGAAGTTATGTGTGTGAGGGGACGGGGAGGTGTGGAAGCGAGGTGAGTTGAGGTATTTGTGTGAGGTGAAGGTTTTAGTTTGTGATGTGAGTTGAGGTGCGGAGCGGAGGTGAGTTGAGATGACTTGATGAAGTGAGGTGAGGGGAGGAATGAGGTGAGGTTGGGTGAATGAGTTGAGGAGGAGATTAAATGATGTTAGGGGTTGAGCATGTGAAGTGAGGTGAAGTGAGTGAGGTGAAATGACAGGAGGAAGGAAGGAGGGCAAGCGAAGTATTGAATTGAGTGGAGGTAAGGTGAAATTGTGAGGTGAGGTGATAGGTGGTGAGAAGAGGTGAGTTGAGTGAGGTAAGAGGTAGGTGAGGGAAGTGAAACGGAGTGAGGTAAGGAGGAGTGTGGAGGGTATTTAAGCTGAGGAATTTGTGTGAGGTGAAGTGACGTGAAGAGAGTGAGGTAAGGTGGGGTGAGGAGTAGAGGTGTGCTGATTATTGTGGTGAGATTTGATGAAGAGAACTGAAGTGTGATCTAAGGAAGAATTGAGATTACGTGAGGTAGGGAGGGGTAAGTTGTGGTGAAATGAGAGGAGGTGATTCAATAGGGGAGGAAGTGAGGTGACTTGAGGAATTGAGGTGACATGACGTTAGGTGAGTGTGATGATGTGTGGTGACGTAAAGTGAGTGAGGTGAAGTGAGGATTGTGGGGTGAGATGAAAATTTGAAGTGAAGTGAGGAGGTGACTTTAGGTGTCTTATGTGACATGAGGTGAGACCGTGAGGTGAATGTTGTGAAGTGAAGTGAATGAGGTGAAGAGGAGGTGAGGTGATGTGAGGAGTTGTGGATGTGAGGTGAGCAGGAATTGTGAAGTGAGAAGGGGATAGGTAAGTGAAGTGAGGTGAGGTGAGGTGAGGAGACGTGAGGAGATGAGGTGAGGAGATGAGGTGAGTTGAGGTGACGTAAGGATGCGGTTCAATGAGGTGAGTGAGTTGAAGTGAAATGAGAGAGCTGAAAAGGAAGGGATTTGACATGGGAGGAGAGAAGGCGAGGTGTGGTGAATGAAGTGAAATGAGTTTGGGTGAGATGATGTGAAGAGAGATGGTGAAGTGAGTTGAGCTGAGGTGAATTCAGGCGAGATTAGCTGAGGAGGTGAGATATGGTGAGTGTGGTGCGGGGTGGTGTTGTGTGTAGGTGAGTAGTGAGTTAAGGTGAGGAATTCATGTGAGGTAAAGTGAGAGATTTGAGGTGATTTGAGGAGAGCATGTGATGTGAGGAAGTTAGGAGAGGAGGCATTGAAGTGAGCTGAAGTGAGTGAGGTGAGGTGATGTGAGGCCTGGTGAGATGATAAGTTGAGGTGTGGTGAGGAGGTGAGGTTATGTGAGGGAGGTAAGTAATTGAGGTGAGGTGAGGAGAATTGTGGAAGGTTGATGAGATAATGGGAGGTTAGAATTGAGGTGATGTGAGGTGGGTGAGCTGAAGTGACATGAGGAGAGGAGTAGGTGAGGTGAGGTAATTGAGGTGAGTGGAGGTAAGTTGAAATGAGTGATGTGAGGTGATTTGTGGTGAGTAGAGGAGTTGAGTTGACATGGTTTTTGGTGAGGTGAGTTGAGATAAGTGAAGTGAAGTGAGTGAGGTGAGGAGGAGTTGTGGAGGTGACATGATCTGAGAAATTGGTGTGAGGTGCAGTGACGTGAATTGAGTGAGATGAGGTGAGGTGAGCAAGTGAGGTGACATGAGGAGATGATGTGAAGAGGTGATGTAACTGATGTGAAGTTATTTGGTTGAGGAAGGATGAATTGTGAAGTCAGGAGTTGAGGAGTTAAGGTGAATTGAGATCAATTGAAGTGAGGTGAAGTGAGGTGTTGAGGTGAAGAATTGGGGTGATTTGAAGAGAGGTGATGTGAGTGAGGTGACATGAAGTGAGGAGTTGAGCTGAAGTGAGGAGATGATGTGAGGGGTTGTGGTGATGTGATGATTGTGGTGAGATATGTAAGGTGAAGTGTAGTGAGGTAGGCGCTAGTGAGGTGTCTTGCGTATTTGAGGAGGTCAGGTGTGATGAAGTGAACATTTGTTGATATTATGTGAGCAGGAATTGAGGTGAAGTGAGAGGAGGTTGGGTGAGTGAAGTGAGGTGAGTTGAGGTGAGGATAATGAGGAGATGAAGTGAGTTGAGGTGAGGTTATTTGAATAAGGTGACGTGATGTGAGACGGTGACATGCGTGTTGTGAAGTGAAGTGAATGAGGTGAGGAAGGAGGGTTGAGGAGATGAGGTGAATTGAGGTTATGTAAGGATTTAGTTGAGGTAAGTTGAGTGAGGTGTGCAGGAGATTAAATTGTGTGAAGAGTTGAGCATGGGAGGTGAGGTGAGGGGTGTGAGGTGAGGTGAGTTGAGTGAGGTGAAGTAACAGGAGGAGAGGAGGAGGGGAGGTGAAGCATTGAGCTCAGTGGTCGTAAGGTGAAATGAGTGAGGTTAGGCGATTTGTGGTGAGAATAGGAGGTGAGTGAGGTGAGGTTTGAATCATGTGATAGAAGTGAAATGGGAGTGAGGTGAGGAGGAGTGCGTATGTTACCTGAGCTGAGGAATTTTTGTGAGGTGAAGAGACGTGAAGTGAATGAGGTCAGGTGAGGTGATGAGGTGAGGTGTCGTGATTATTGTGGTGAGATTTGGTGAAGAGAATTGAAGTGTGAGCTAAGGAGGAATTGAGGTGACGTGAGGAGTGGAGGAGGAAAGCTGTGGTGAAATGAGGTGAGGTGAAGTGAGGAGGGGCGGAAGTGTGGTGACTTGAGGAATTGAGGTGAGGTGATATGAGGTGAGTTTTGTGTGAGTTAATGTGGGGTGAGTGAGGTGAAGTGACTTGATTTTGGTGAGATGATGAGTTGAGGTGAGGTGAGGAGGTGAGGTTAGTTGTGTAAGGTGATGTGAGGTGAGACGGTGAGGTGAGTGTTGTGAAGTGAATTGAATGGGGTGGGGGAAGGTGAGGTGACGTGAGGAATTGTAGATATGTGGTGAGCAGGAATTGAGGTGAAGTGAGAAGAGGTTAGGTGAGTGAAGTGAGGTGAGGTTAGGTGGATAAGGTGATGTGAGGTGAGACAGTGAGCTGCATGTATTGAAGTGAAGTGAAAGAGGTGATGAGGATGTGAGGCGATGTGAGGAGATATGGATGTGAGATGAGCATTAATTGAGGTGAAGTGGGAAGAGGTAAAGTGAGAAAAGTGAGGTGAGGTGAGTTGAGTAGGGGTGAGGCGATGAAGTGAGGTGAGGTGAGGTAAGGAATGAGGTTTGATGAGGTGACTGAGTTGAAGTCAAGTGAGTGAGCTGAAAAGGAAGGTATGTGACGTGAGAGGAGAGAAGGTGAGTTGTGCTGAGTGAAGTGAAATGAGTTGATTTGTGGTCATGTGAAGAAGAGAGATGGTGAAGTGAGTTGAGGTGAGGTGATTTCATGCGAGGTGAGCTGAGGAGATGAAATAAAGTGAGTGTGGTTAGTGATGGTGACGTGAGGAAGTGAGGAAGTGAGTTGAGGTTTGGAATTTAGGGGAGGTGAAGTGAGTCATTTGAGGTGATGTGAGGAGTGCATGTGACGTGAGGAAGTGATTAGAGGAGTAATTGAGGTGAGGTGAAGTGAGTGAGGCGAGGTGAGCTCTGGTGAGATAAAGTAACATGAGGTGAGGAGGTGAGTTTAGGTGAGGGGAGGTGAGGGTCTGAGGTGAGTTGAGAAGAGGTGACGTGTGTGAGGACAGTTAAGGATAATTGAGGCAGTTTGAGCGGAGGAGGGGAGGTTAGAATTGAGGTGAAGTGCGGTGTGGGAACAGAGGTGGCATGAGGATGGGTGTGGTTGAGGTGAGGTAATTGAGGTGAGTGGAGGTAAGGTGAAATGAGTGAGGTGATGTGATTTGTGGTGTGTAGTGGAGGTGAGTTGATTTGATGTTGTAGTGAAATGAGGTGAGAGAATGAAGTGAAGTGAGTTAGGTGAGGAGTTGTGGAGGTGAGGTGATCTGTGAAATTGGGGTGAGGTGAAGACACGTGAATTGAGGTGAGGTGAAGTGAGGAAGTGATGTGACGTGAGGGGATGATATGAGGAAGTTATGTGATGTTAGTATGTCTGTGAGGTGTGGAGAAGAGGAGGTGAGGAGAGTTTTGTGAGGTGAGGTGAATTGAGGAGATGAGATAACGTGAGGAGGTGAGTAGGTGAGGTGAGGAAGGGTGAGGTGAGGTGAGTGAAGGTAAGTGATGTGATTGAGGTCAGGAGGAGGTTACGTGATGTGAGGATTTGTGGACATGAGTCGTTGAGGGGTGATGTGGTGTGGTATTTGAGGTGATGTGAGGAATTTAGGTGGTGTGAAGGTTCCGGTGGGGTGAGTTTATTGTGGAGAGGAGTTTACGAGATGCGAGGAAGTGAGAAGTTGTGTTGAGATGAGTAGAGTGAGGTGAAGTGACATGACGAGGGGAGGAGGTAAAGTGAGCTAATTGAGGTGAGTGGAGGTAAGGTGAAATGAGTGAGGTGACGTGATTTGTGGTGATTAGAGGAGGTGAGTTGTGGTGATGTTTGTGTTGAGGGGAGGCGAGAGTAGTGCATTGGAGTGAGGTGAGAAAGAATGTGGAGGTGAGGTGAACTTAGAAATTCGGGTGAAGTGAAGAGATGTGAATTGAGGTGAGGTGAGGTGAGAAAGTGAGGCGACGCGAGGAGGTGATGTGAGGATGTGAGGTAAGGTTAGGTGGGCTGTGAGGTCAGGTAAGTGAGGTGAAGTGATTTGAATGGGGAAAGGATGAATTGAAGTGAAGTCATTAGTTGAGGAGCTAAGGTGAAGTTAGGTCAATTTAAGTGAGGTGACGTGAGGAGATGAGGTGAAGAATTGGGGTGATTTGAAGAGAGGAGATGTGAGTGAAGTCAAATGAATTGAGGAGATGAGGTGCGGTGAGGGGATGATGTGAGTACGTGTGTGATATGATGATTGTAGTGAGATGTGTGGGTGAAGTGTAGTGAGTTAGGACGTAGTGCGGTGACTTTAAAAGGTGAGGAGGTAAGGTGAGGGATGGGAGGGGAAGTACTGTGAGGAGGTATGCAGGTGAGGTGAGATGACACATTGCGGTGATGTGAGGTGACGTGAAGTGAGTGAAGTGTGGTGAGCTGAGGAGATGTGAGTAGGTGAGATGAGGTGAGGATTGTGTTGAGGGGAGGTGAGCGTTGTGAAGTGACATGAGTGAGATAAGTTCGACATTAAGTGACGTGATTAGGTGAGGAGGTATGGTGTGGTGAGGAGGTGATTTTAGGAGGTGAGGAGGAGAGGTTCGTTTATGTGAGTGAGGTGAAGTTGCATGAAGGGGTGAGGAGAATAGGTGAGGTGAGGAATTGAAGTGAGTTAAGGTTAGTTGAAATGAGTGAGGTCAGGTGAGGAGAGGTGAGTTTTGAGTGAGCTTGAAAGGTGTTGAGGTGATGTGAGGAGAGGGGAGGTGAGGTGAGATTAGTGAGGTGTGTGACTTGAGGAGGTGAGATAAGGTGAAGAGGTGAGTAGGTGAGGTGAGGAAAGGTGAGGTGAGGTGAGTGAAGATAAGGAAAGCAGTGAGTTCAGGAGGAGGTGTGGTGATGTGAGGAATTGTGGGTGTGTGGTATTGAGTTGTGATGAGGTGTGTTGTGTGAGGTGATGTGAGGAGGTGAGGTGGGGTGAGGATTGGGGTGAGGTGAGTTTAGTGAGTTGAGGAGTTTATGAGATGCGATGAGGTGAGCAGGTGGGGTGAGATGAGATGAGAGAGGTGAAGTGACATGAGGAGGGGAGGAGGTGAGGTGAAGTGAAAAATTTATGTGAGTGCAGTTAGGTGAAATGAGTGAGATGAGTTCTGTTGAGGCATGATGAGGTGAGGTGAGGTGAGGATTGTTGTGATGTGAGGTGAGTGAGGTGAAGTTAGAGGATTGAGGTGAGGTGAGGAGGTGGGTTGACGTGAGATGAGTTGGGGTAAGGTGTGGTTCGGTATTTAGGTGAGGTGAGGTAAAGTGAGTGAGGTGAGGTGAGGTGGGAAAATTTGGTGAGGTTAATAGAGAAAGTGATGGGATGAGGAGGAGGTGAGGTGAGGAATTGAGGTTAGGTGAGGTGAGTGAGGTGGGTTGAAACCAGCAACGCGAGCTGTTGTGAGGAGGTGAATTGAGGTGAGGATTTGAGGTGCGTGAGGTGAGTTGTGAAGTGAGGTGAGAAGGTGAGATGAGGTTAGTTGAAGTAAAATGAGGTGAGTTGAGGTGACGTTAGGTGAGGAAATGAGGTGAGGTGAAGTGAGTTGACCTGACGTGAGATGAGGTGAGGTTAGTTGAAGGGAGGTGAGGTGAGTGGGTTGAGGTGTGGTGAAGAGGTATAGTGAGGTGAGGAATTGAGGTGAGGTGAAGTGGGTTAAGGTGAAGTGAGTGGACCTGAGGAGATGAGGGGTGGTGAGGTGAGGAATTGTGAGGTGCGATGATTGAGGTGAGGAAATGTGAGGTGAAGTGATTGAGGTGAGTGAGGTGAGGTGAGGAGGTGAGTTGTGCTGAGAAGTGGAAGTGAGGTGAGTTGTAGAAGGGAGGTGTGGTGAGTGAATTGAGGTGAAAGGAGGTGATGAGATTAAGTGGCTGAGGAAGGGACGTGAGGTGAGTGAGGTGACATGAGGTTTGGAGGTGAGGTGAGGAGTTGAGGTTAGGTGAGGAAATGAGGGTGAGTGAGGTGAGTTGAGATGAGGATATGAAGTGAGGATTTGAGCTGAGGAGAATGAGGTGACATGTGTGGAGATGAAGTGAGGTGAGTAGGTGAGGTGAGTGTGGTGAGGTGAGGAATTGTGGTGTGTGTGGTGAGTTGAGGGGTGAGGTGAAGTGGTGAGGTGAGGAATGGTGAGGTGTGGTGAGTGAGGTGAGGTGGAGTGAGGGGAGTTGTGTGAGGTGAGGAATTGTGTTGAATGAGGTGAAAAGATTTGTGGAAGTTAGGTGAGGTGAGGTGGTTAGTTGAGGAGTGTAAGTGAGGTGTGATGACATGAGGTGAGGTGAGGAATTGAGGTGAGGTGAGGTGAGTAGGTGAGGTGAGGAACTGTGGTGAGGTGATTTAGATGTGAGGTGTGTGACGTGAAATGAAGTGAATGATTTGAGGAGGTGGTGAGGTGACTTGAAGTGAGCAGGTGAGTTGAGGAATTGAATGAGTTGAGTGGAATAAGTGAGGTTAGGTTAGGTGGTGAGCTGAAGTGAGGAGATGAGGTGTGCTGAGGTGAGGAATTGAGGCGAGGTTCAGTGAGAAAAGGTAAACTTAGTTGACGAAGTGAGGTGAGGTGGGGTGACGTGTTTAGATGAGGAATTAAGGTGTGGTGAGGTGAGGTGAAGTGTGGGATATGAGTTGAGTTGAGGAGGTGAGGTGGTGTGAGGTGAAGACTGACGTGATTTGAGGTGAGTGAGGTGAAGTGGCTGAGTTGAGGTGAGGTGATGTGAGGAGGTGAGGAGAGCAATTGAAGTGAGGTGAGGTGAATGAGGTGACATGTGGTGTGGAGGTGAGGTGAGGTGTTGAGGTGAGGAATTTAAATGAGGTGAGGTTCCGTGAGGTGTGTTGAAGTGAGGTGAGGTGAGGTGAGGAGGTGAGATGAGGTAGTGAGGTGAGGTGAGGATTGAGATGATGAGAAGTGAAATGAAGTGAGTGTTTGGAGGAGGATGTAGGTGACAGGTTAGCATGTGAGGTGAGGATTTGAGGTGATGTGAGTGAGGTTAAGTGAGGTGAGCTGAGCTGAGTGGATGAGGAGGTGAGGTGTGGATTTGTGGTGAGGTGAGATGACTGATTTGAATTGACTGACGTGATGTGAGGTGAGGTGAGAAGATGAGGTGAGGTGAGGTGAGGAAGTGTGTTGATGTGAGGTGAGGGAGTGAGGTGAGGAAATGAGGTGACATGAGTCAAGTGTCGTTAGTTGTGAAAGTGAGGTGAGGTGAAGTGATGTGAGGTGAGGAACTGAGGTGAGGTGAGGTGGGTGAGTTGTGGAATTGAGGTGGGGGGTGAGGTGAGGAGATGAGGTGAGGTGGTTTGGTGAGGAATTGAAGTGAGGTAATGATTGAGGTGAGGTGAAGTGAGTGACTTTAGGTGAGAAAGTGAGATGGGGAATTGAAGTATGGTGAGTGAGCTGACATAAGGTGTGGAGGTGAGGCGATGTGAGTTGGTGAAGTGAGGAATTAGAAGATGTGAGGTGAGTGAGGTGAAGTGATTAAAGGTGAGGTGAGGAATTGAGGTGAGTGAGGTAAGGAGTGAGGTGAGTTTAAGTGAGGAGGTCGGATGAGGTGAGGAGATGGGGTGAGTTGAGGTGAGGTGAGGAATTGAGGTGAGGTGAAGTGACGTGAAATGAATGAGTTTTCGTAAGGTGAGGAGGTGAAGTGAAGTGACTGAGTTGAGAAGTGGGTTGAAATGAGGTGAGGAATTGAGGTGAGGTGAGTAATGTGATGTGAGGTGAGGAGGTGAGGGGTGGTGAAGAAGTGAATTGAGGAAATGAGGTGAGGTGAGTGAGGTGAGGTGAAGTGTGTGACGTGACGTGGGATTTGAGGTGAGGTAGTGAGGTGAGTTGAGGATTGTGGTAAGGCGAGGTGAGTGATGTGAAGTGAGGTGAGTATTTGAAGTGACAGGAGGTGAGGTAAGGAGAGGAATTGAGGTGAGGTGATGTGAAGTGACTGAGGGGAGATGAGGTGAGCTGGGAATATCAGGTGTGGTGAGGTGAGAGGGGATGTGAGGTGAGGAATTGAGGAGACATGAGGTGACAGGTGTGTAATTGAAGGGAGGGGAGGTGGTGAGGTGAGGAATTCAAGTGAGGTGAGGTGAGGTGAGGAAGTGAGTTGAGGAATTGTGGTGAGGTTAGTGAGGTGACGTGTTCTGGATTTGAGGTGTGGTGGGTGAGGTAAAGTGAAGTGTTTGATTTAAGAGGAGGGGAGTTGACGTGAGGAGGTGAGCAGGTGAAGTGAGGAATTGAATTAGGGAAGTGAGGTGAGGTTAGAGGAGGTGAGATGAGGTGAGGTGAGATGAGGATTTGAGGAGATGTGAGTGAGGTTATTTGTGTTGCGCAGAAGTGAGATGAGGTGAGGTGAGGTGCGGAAGTGAGTTGATGTGAGGTGAGGAGGTTAGGTGAGGGAGAGAGGCGAGGAATTAAGATGAGTTCAGTGAAGTGATATTTGGTGTGGAGATCAGGTGAGGTTAGTAAGTGAGGAGGTGAGAATAGTGAGTGTGCATTGGGTGAGGTGTGGTAAGGAGGTGAGGAATTGAGTTGAGGTCACAGAGGTGATGTCATTGGGGAAGTGGGGGTGAATGAGGATTGAGGTGATGTGAGGTATGAGGTGAAGTGAGGTGAGGTAAGTTGATATGAGGGGATAAGTTTAAGCGAGGTGAGATGAAGTGAGATGATGATGTTAGGTGAGTTGAAGAAATGAGGTGAGGTGAGGTGACATAAATTGTGGAGTTGGGGTGAGGTGACATAAGGTGTGGAGTTGAGGTGAGGTGAGGAGTTGAGGTGAGGTAATGGGAGGAATTGAGGTCAGGTGAGGTGAAGTGAGTGAGGTGAGGTGAGGTGACGTCAGATGATTCGAGGTTAGTTGAAAGGAAGTGAGGTGAGTGAGGTGATATGAGCAAGTGATCACATGGGTTGAATTGAATGAGTTGGGTGAAGTGAGTGAGATTAGATGAGTATGTGAGCTGTGAGGAGATGAAGAGGTGAGGTGAGGTGAGGAATTTAGGTGAGGTGAGGTGAAGTGGGTGAGGTGAGGTGAGCTTAGGAATTATGGTGAATTGAGTAGAAGTGAGGTGAGATGAGGTGAGGTGAGGTGAGAAGAGGAGGTGATGTGAGTTGAGGATATGAGTTGAGTTTAGGTGAGGTGAGTTATGTGAAGTGAGTAAATTGAAGTGAGTGGACATGTTTAGGTTTTGAGGTGAGGTGAGTTGAAATGAGTGAGTTGAGGTGAGAAGAGTTGAGGTGAGTTGAGGAATTGAGGTGAGGTGAGTGAGGTTAGGTAGGGTTAGAAGTTGAGGTGAGTGAGGTTAGGTGGGGTGAGGATGTGAGGTGAGAAAAGTTTCAGGGGTGGACAAGAGTTTAGGAGTTGAGGTGAGGTGAGTTGAATTGAGTGAGGTGAGGTGGGAAGAGGTGAGGTGAGTTGAGGAATTGAGGTGAGGTGAGTAAGGTTAGGTGGGGTGAGTAGGTGAGGTGAGTGGGGTTACATGAGGTTTGGAGGTGAGTTGAGGAGGAGTTGAGATGACATGCTTTGAGGAATTGAGGTGAGGTGAGTGGAAGTGAGTGAGGTGAGGTGAGGAGGTGAGCTGAGGTGAAGATTGAGGTGAGGTGAAGTGAGTGAGGTGAAGTGACCTGAGTGATTTGAGGAGGAATAGATGTGACGAAGAGGTGAGCAGCTAAGGTGAGGAATTGAATGATGTGTGTGAGGTGATGTTAGGTGAGGAGGTGAGCGGAGGTGAGGTGAAGAATTGATTTGAGGTGAGCAAGGATAGGTGAAGTGAGTGAAATGATGGTAGGTGAGGTGAAGACATGAGGTGAGGTGATGTGAGGAGGAGAGTTGAGGAAGGGATGTAAGGAATTGAGGTGAGTTGAGTGAGGTGATTGAGGTGAGGTGAGGGGGGGAATTAGGTGAGGTGAGATGAATGAGGTGAGGTGAGTTAAGTATTTGAGGTGAGGAATTGAGATGAGTGAGGTAAGGTGGAGAGATTGAGGTGAGATGAAGGGAGGTGAGGTGAGTGAGGTGGAAAATGAGGTGAGGTGAGTTTAGGACATGAGGAGAGGTGAGTGAGGTGAGGTGAGGAAGTGAGGTGAGGATTTGAGTTGAGGTGAGTGAGATGTCATGAGGTGTGGAGGTGAGGTGTGAAGAGTTGAAGTGAGGTGAGATGAGGAATTGAGGCGAGGTGTGGTGTGATGAGGTGAACTTAGTTAAGGAAGTTTGGTGAGTTGAGTTGGGGTGAAGAGTTTAGGTGAGGAATTAAGGTGTGGTGAGGTGAGGTGAATTGTGGGAGGTGAGTTGAGGTGAGGAGGTGAAGTGGTGTTAGGTGAAGACTGACGTGATTTGAGGTGAGTGAGGTTAAGTGGCTGAGTTGAGGTGAGATGATGTGAGGAGTTGAGGAGATTAGATGAGCAATTGAGGTGAGGTGTGGGGAGTGAGGTGAGGTGAGGTAGGAGGAGAAGTAGGAATTGAGGTGAGGTTGAGTTAATGAGGTCTGGTGTGGTGAGGAGGTGATGTGGTCTAGAGGAATTGTGGCTTGGTTAGGTGAGTGAGGTGAGATGAGGTGCATTCTGGTGAAGAAGTGAGGTGAGGTAAGTGAGGTGAGGTGAAGTGAGTGAGGTGTGAGTTTTGGAGTCATGTGAGGTGAGATGAGGGGGTGAGTTGAGGAATTGAGATCACTGGTGAGGTGAAGTCATGTAAGGAGTTGAGGTGAGGGATTGACATGAGGTGAGTTGATTGAGGTGAGCTGACAGGTAAGTAGCTGAGGTGAGTTGAGGAGTTGAGGTAAGGATTGAGGTGATGTGATGTGAGTTGAATTGGAGTGGGGTGAGGTGAGGTGAGGAGGTGGGTTGACGTGAGATGAGTTGGGGTAAGGTGTGGTGAGGTATTTAGGTGAGGTGACGTATCGTGATTGAGGATAGGTGAGGTGAGAAGATTTGGTGAGGTTAATATAGAAAGTGACGAAATGTGGAGGAGGTGAGGTGAGGAATTGAGGTAAGGTGAGGTGAGTGAGGTGGGTTGAAGCGAGCGAAGTGAGGTGATGTGAGAAGCTGAATTGAGGTGAGGATTTGAGGTGCGTTAGGTGAGGTGTGAAGTGAGGTGAGAAGGTGAGATGAGGTGAGTTGAAGTAAAATGAGGTGAGTTGAGGTGACGTTAGGTGAGGAATTGAGGTGAGGTGAAGTGAGGTGAGGTGATGTGAGATGAGGTGAGGTTAGTTGAAGTGAGGTGAGGTGAGTTGAGGTGAGGTGAAGAGGTGAATTGAGGTGAGGAATTGAGGTGAGGTGACGTGGGGTGAGCTGAGGTGTGTGGACCTGTGGAGATGAGGAGAGGTGAGGTGAGGAATTGTGAGGTGCGGTCATTGAGGTGAGGATTTGTGTGGTGCGGGGATTGAGGTGATTGAGGTGAGGTGTGCTGAGAAGTGGAAGTGATGTGAGTTGAAGAAGGGAGGTGAGGTGAGTGAGGTGAGGTGAAAGCAGTTGTGAGGAAGTGGGTGAGGAAGAGAGGTGAGGTGAGTGAGCTGATATGAGGTGTGGAGGTGAGGTGAGGAGTTGAGGTTAGGTGAGAACGGAGGGTGTGTGAGGTGAGTTGAGTTGAGGATGTGAAGTGAGGTTTTGATGTGAGGAGAATGAGGTGACAGTTGGGGAGGTGATGTGAGGTGAGGAGGTGTGGTGAGTGTGGTGAGGTGAGGAATTGAGGTGTGTGTGTTGAGGTGAGGGTTGAGGTGAAGTGGTGAGGTGAGGAATTGTGAGGTTTGGTGTGTGAGGTGAGGTGAGTGAGGTGAGGAATTTTGAGTTGAATGAGGTGACATGTTTGTGGCGGTTAGGTGAGGTGAGGTGGTTAGTTGAGGAATTTAAGTGAGGTGTGGTGTAATGAGGTGAGGTGAGGAATTGAGGTGAGGTGATTTAGAAGTGAAGTGAGTGACATGAAATTATGTGAATGATTTGAGGAGGAGGTGAGGTAATTGAAGTGATCAGGTGAGGTGAGGAATTGAATGAGTTGAGTGGAATAAGTGAGGTTAGGTTAGGTGGTGAGCTGAAGTGAGGACATGAGTTGTGGTGAGGTGAGGAATTGAGGCGAGGTTCGGTGTGATGAGGTAAACTTAGTTTAGGAAATGAGGGGAGGTGGGTTGAGGAGATTAGGCGAGGAATTAATGTGTGGTGAGGTGAGGTGAAGTGTCGGAAGAGAGTTGAGGTGAGGAGGTGAGGTGGTGTGAGGTGAAGACTGACGTGAGTTGAGGTGAGTGAGGTGAAGTGGTTGAGTCGAGGTGAGGTAATGTGAGTAGATGAAGAGAGGAATCGAAGAGAGGTGAGGTGAGTGAGGGGAGGAATTGAGGTGAGGTGAATGAGGAGACATGTGGTGTGGAGGTGAGGTGATGTGATGAGGTGAGGAATTTAAGTGAGGTGAGTTTACGTGAGTTGTGTTGAGGTGAGGTGAGGTGAGGTGAGGAGGTGAGATGAGGAAGTGAGGTGAGGTGAGGATTGAGATGATGTGAGGTGAAGTGAAGTGAGTGTTTGGAGGAGGATATGAGGTGACATGAGGTTATCATGTGAGGTGAAGATTTGAGGTGATGTGAGTGAAGTTCAGTGAGGTGAGGTGAGTTGTCATGAGGGGATAAGTTGAAGCGAGGTGAGATGAGGTGAGATGATGGTGTTAAGTGAGTTGAAGAAATGAGGTGAGTTTAGGTGACATAAGGTGTGAAGTTGAGGTGAGGTGAGGAGTTGAGGTGAGGTAATGTGAGGAATTGAGATGAGGTGAGGAGACGTCTGATGATTCAAGGTTAGTTGAAGGGAAGTGACGTGAGTGAGGTGACATGAGGAAGTGAGCACATGTGTTGAATTGAATGAGTTGGGTGAAGTGAGTGAGATTGGATGAGTAGGTGATGTGTGAGCAGATGAAGAGGTGAGGTGAGGTGAGGCATTGAGGTGAGGTGAGCTGTAGTGGTTGAGGTGAGGTGAGCTTAGGAATTGTGGTGAATTGAGTGGAAGTGAGGTGAGATGAGGTGATGTGAGGTGAGAAGAGGTGAGTGGAGGTGAGAATATGAGTTGAGGTTATGTGAGGTAGGGGAGGTGAAGTGGGTAAAGAGATGTGAGTGCACTTGAGTTTAGGATTTCAGGTGAGGTGAGTTGAAGTGAGTGAGGTGAGGTGAGAAAAGGTGACGTGAGTTGAGGAATTGAGGTGAGGTGAGTGAGTTTAGGAGGGGTAAGGAGGTGAGGTGAGTGAGTTTACATGAGCTTTGGAGGAGAGTTGAGGAGGATTTGAGATGACATGTGGTGAGGAAATGAGGTGAGGTGAGGTGAAGTGTGTTAGATGATGTGAGGAGGTCAGCTGAGGTGAGGATTGAGGTGAGGTGATGTGAGTGAGGTGAAGTGACCTGAGTGATTTGAGGAGGAATTGATGTGACAAGGGGGTGAGCAGCTAAGGTGAGGAATTGAATGATGTGAGTGAGGTGAGGTTTGGTGAGGAGGTGAGTGGAAGTGAGGTGAGGAAGTGATTTGACTTGAGAAAGAATAGGTGAATTGAGTGAACTGATGTGAGGTGAGGTGAAGACTTGAGGTGAGGTGACGTGAGGAGGAATGGTGAGGAAGTGATGTAAGGAATTGAGGTGAGTTGAGTGAGGTGATTGAGGTGAGGTGAAGTGAGGTGAGGAATTAGGTGAGCTGAGGTGAATGAGGTGAGGTGAGTTAAGGATTTAAGGTGAGGAATTGAGATGAGTGAGGTAAAGTGGAGTGATTGAAGTGAGACGAAGGGAGGTGAAGTGAGGTGAGGTGGAAAATGATGTGAGGTGAGTTTAGGGCATGAGTTGAGGTGACTGAGGTGAGGTGAGGAAGTGAGGTGAGGATTTGAGTTGAGGTGAGTGAGATGAAAAGAGGTGTGGAGGTGAGGTGTGAAGAGTTGAGGTGAGGTGAGATGAGGAATTGAGGCGATGTGCTGTGTGATGAGGTAAACTGGGTTGCGTAAGTGAGGTAAATTGGGGTGAGGAGATTAGGTGAGGAATTAAGGTGTGGTGAGGTGTGGTGAAGTATGGGAGGTGCGTTGAGGTGTGGAGGTGAGGTGTTGTGAGGTGAAGACTGACGTGAGTTGAGGTGAGTGAATTGAAGCTGCTGAGTTGAGGTGAAGTGATGTGAGGAGGTTAGGAGAGGAGTTCAAGTGAGGTGAGGTGAGTGAGGTGCGGAAGTGAGGTGAGGTGCAGGAGGCGACATATGGTGTGGAGGTGAGGTGAGGTGTTGAGGTGAGGAATTTATGTGAGGTGAGGTTACATGAGGTGTGTTGAAATGAGGTGAGTTGAGGTGAGGTTGTGAAATGAGGAAGTGAGGTGAGGTGAGGATTGAGATGATGTCAGGTGAAATGAAGTGTTTGGAGGAGGATGTGAGGTTACATGAGGTTAGCATTGGAGGTGAGGATTTGAGGTGATGTGAGTGTGGTTAAGTGAGGTGACCTGAGCTGAGGGGATGAGGAGGTGAGTTGAGGAATTGAGGTGAGGTGAGATGACTGAGTTGAAGTGAGTGACGTGATGTGAGGTGAGGTGAGAAGATGAGGTGAGGTGAGGTGAGGAATTGAGTTGATGTGAGGTGAGGCAGTGAGGTGAGGAATTGAGGTGACATGAGTGAAGTGACGTTAGGTGTGAAGGTGAGGTGAGGTGAAGTGAGGTGTGGTGAGGAACTGAGTTGTGGTGAGGTGAGAGAGTTGTGGAATTGAGGTGGGAGGTGAAGTGAGAAGATGAGGTGAGGTGGTGAAGTGAGGAATTGAAGTGAGGTGATATGAGTGAGGTGAGGTGAAGTGAGTGACTTGAGGTGAGGAAGTGAGATGAGGAATTGAGGTATGGTGAGTGAGCTGACATGAGGTGTGGAGGTGAGGCGAGGTGAGGTGGTGAAGTGAGGAATTAGATGATGTGAGGTGAGTGAGGTGAAGTGAGTTAAAGGTGAGGTGAGGAATTGAGGTGAGTGAGGTAAGTAGTGTGGTGAGGTGAATTGAGGAGGTCGGGTGAGGTGAGGAGATGGGGTGAGTTGAGGTGATGTGATAATTGATGGGAGGGGATGTGAGTGAAATTAAATGAAGTTAGTGAGGTAAGTACATTAGGTGACTTGAGGATGTAAAGAGGAGGGGTGAGGTGAGGAATTGAGGTGAGTTGGGGTGAGGTGAAATGAGTGAGGTTAGGTAAGGTGAGGAGGTGAAGTGAAGTGACTGAGTTGAGAAGTGAGATGAAATGAGGAGGTGAGGAATTGATGTGAGGTGAGTAATGTGATGTGAGGTGAAGAGGTGATGTGATGGGAGGAAGTGATGTTAGGTATTGAGGTGAGGTGAGTGAGGTGAGGTGAAGTGTGTGAGGTGACGTGGGAGATGAGGTGAAGAAGTGAGGTGAGGTGAGGATTGATGTAAGGCGAGGTGAGTGATATAAAGTGAGGTGAGGAGTTGAGGTGACATGAGGTGAGGTAAGGAGAGGAATTGAGGTGATGTGATGTGAAGTGATTAAGGGGAGATGAGGTGAGCTGGGAAGATCAGGTGTGGTGAGGTGAGTGAGGAAGTGAGGTGAGGAATTGAGGTGAGGTGAGGTGACAGGTGTGTAATTGAGGGGAGGTGAGGTTGTGAGGTGAGGAATTTAAGTGAGGTGAGTTTAGGTGAGGAATTGAGTTGAGGAATTGTGACGAGGTGATATGAGGTGAGTTTGGTGATGTGATTTAGTGTGGGGTGAGTGAGGTGAAGTGACTTGAGTTTGGTGAGATGATGAGTTGAGGTCAGGTGAGGAGGTGAGGTTAGTTGTGTAAGGTTATGTGAGATGAGACGGTGAGGTGTGTGTTGTAAAGTGAATTGAATGGGGTGTGGAGGAGTTGAGGTGATGTGAGGAATTGTAGATGTGAGGTGAGCAGGAATTGAGGTGAAGTGAGAACAGGTTAGGTGAGTGAAGTGAGGTGAGTTTAGGTAAGGAGGATGAGTAAATGAAGTGAGGTGAGATGAGGTTAGGTGAATAAGGTGATGTGAGGTGAGACAGTGAGCTGCATGATTTGAAGTGAATTGAATGGTGTTAGGAGGAGGTGAGGTGATGTGAGGAGTTATGGATGTGAGGTGAGCATTAATTTAGGTGAAGTGGGAAGAGGTAAGGTTGAGAAAAGAGAGATGAGGTGAGCTGAGGAGGGGTGAGGCGATGAATTGAGGTGAGGTGAGGTAAGGATTGAGGTTCGATGAGGTGAGTGAGTTGAAGTCAAGTGTGTGAGCTGAAAAGGAATTGATGTGACGTGAGAGGAGAGAAGGTGATGTATACTGAGTGAAGTGAAATAAGTTGATTTGAGGTCATGTGAAGAAGAGAGATGGTGAAGTGAGTTGAGGTGAGGTGACTTCATGTGAGGTGAGCTGAGGAGATGAAATAAGGTGAGTGTGGTTAATGATGGTGACGTGAGGAAGTGAGGAAGTGATTTGAGGAGGGGTGAGGCGATGAAGTGAGGTGAGGTGAGGTAAGGTTTGAGGTTCGATGAGGTGAGTGAGTTGAAGTCAAGTGTGTGAGCTGAAAAGGAATTGATGTGACATGAGAGGAGAGAATGTGAGGTGTACTGAGTGAAGTGAAATTAGTTGATTTGAGGTCATGTGAAGAAGAGAGATGAAGTGAGTTGTGGTGAGGTGATTTCATGTGAGGTGAGCTGAGGAGATGAAATAAGGTGAGTGTGGTTAATGATGGTGACGTGAGAAAGTGAGGAAGTGAGTTGAGGTTTGGAATTTAGGGGAGGTGAAGTGTGTCATTTGAGGTGAGGTGAGGAGTGCATGTGACCTGAGGAGGTGACGAGGGGAGTAATTGAGTTGAGGTGAAGTGAGTGAGGTGAGGTGAGCTCTGGTGAGATAAAGTGAGGTGAGGTGAGGAGGTGACTTTAGGTGAGGGGAGGTGAGGAACTGAGGTGAGTTGAGTAGAGGTGACGTGTGTGAGGTCAGGTAAGGAGAATTGAGGCGGTTTGAGTGGAGGAGGGGAGGTTAGAATTGAGGTGAAGTACGGTGGGTGAACTGAGGTGGCATGAGGAGGGGTGTGGTTGAGGTGAGGGAATTGAGGTGAGTGGAGGTAAGGTGAAATGAGTGAGGTGATGTGATTTGTTGTGTGTATAGGAGGTGAGATGAGGTGATGTTTGTGGTTAGGTGAGGTGAGGGAATGAAGTGAAGTGAGTTAAGTGAGGAGTTGTGGAGGTGAGGTGATCTGTGAATTTGTGTTGAGGTGAAGACGCATGGTTTGAGTAAGATGAGGTGAGGTGAGGAAGTGAGGTGACGTTAGGGGATGATATGAGGAGGTGAGGTCATTTTAGTATGTCTGTGAGGTGTGGAGAAGAGGAGGTGAGGTGAGTTTTGTGAGGTGAGGTGAATTGAGGAGATGAGATAACGTGAGGAGGTTAGTAGGAGAGTTGAGGAAAGGTGAGGTGAGAGGAGTGAAGGTAAGTGAAATGATTGAGGTCAGGAGGACGTTAGGTGATGTGAGGATTTGTGGACATGAGTGGTTGAGTGCTTATGAGGTGCGGTGTGTGAGGTGATGTGTGGAGTTGAGGTGGGGTGATGGTTCCGGTGAGGTGAGTTTATTGAGGTTAGGAGTTTACGAGATGCGAGGAGGTGAGTTCTGTTGAGATGAGGAGTGAGGTGAAGTGACATGACGAGGGGAGGAGGTGAGGTGAGGTAATTGAGGTGAGTGGAGGTAAGGTGAAATGAGTGAGGTGAGGTGATTTGTGGTGATTAGAGGAGGTGAGTGGAGGTGATGTATGTGTTGAGGTTAGGTAAGTGAATTGGAGTGAGGTGAGGAGGAATTGTGGAGGTGAGGTGATCTTAGAAATTCGGGTGAAGTGAAGAGATGTGAATTGAGGTGAGGTGAGGTGAGGAAGAGAGGCGACGTGAGGAGGTGATGTGAGGATGTGAGGTAAGGTTAGGTTGGCTGTGAGGTCAGGTAAGTGAGGTGAAGTGATTTGTGTGGGGAAAGAATGAATTGAGGTGAAGTCATTAGTTGAGGAGCTAAGGTGAAGTTAGGTCAATTGAAGTGAAGTGAGGTGAGGAGTTGAGGTGAAGAATTGGGGTGATTTGAAGAGAGGTGACGTGAGTGCAGTGACATGAATTGAGGAGATGAGGTGTGGTGAGGGGATGATGTGAGGACGTGCGTGAAATGATGATTGTGGTGAGATGTGTGGGGTGAAGTGTAGTGAGGTAGGACGTAGTGCGGTGACTTGAAGAGGTGAGGATGTAAGGTGAAGGGAAGTGAGGGGAAGTACCATGAGGAGGTATGCATGTGAGGAGAGATGACGCACTGCGTTGATGTGAGGTGGCGTGAAGTGAGTGAAGTGTGGTGAGCTGAGGAGATGATGTGAGGACGTGAGATGAGGTGAGGATTGTGTTGAGGTGAGGTGAGTGTGGTGAAGTGAAGTGAGTGAGATCAGGTCGAAGTTAAGTGACGTGATTATGTGAGGAGGTATGGTGTGGTGAGGAGGTGATTTTAGTAGGTGAGGAGGTGAGATGTGTTTATGTGAGTGAGGTGAAGTGGCATGAAGGGGTGAGGAGAATAGGTGAGGTGAGTAATTGAGGTGAGTTAAAGTTAGTTGAAATGAGTGAGGTCAGGTGAGGAGAGGTGAGTTTTGAGTGAGCTTGAAAGGTGTTGAGGTGATGTGAGGAGAGGAGGAGGTGAGGTGAGATGAGTGAGGTGATGTGATTTGAGAAGGTGAGATGAGGTGAAGTGGTGATTAGGTGAGGTGTGGAAAGGTGAGGTGAGGTGAGTGAAGTTAAGGTAAGGAGAGAGTTCAGGAGCAGGTGAGGTGATGTGAGGAATTGTGGATGTGTGGTATTGAGGTGTGATGAGGTGTGTTTTGTGAGGTGATGTGAGGAGGTGAGGTGGGGTGAGTATTGTCGTGAGGTGAGTTTAGTGATTTGAAGAAGAGTTTATGAGATGCGAGGAGGTGAGCAGGTGAAGTGAGATGAGATGAAAGAGGTGAAGTGACATGAGGAGGGGAGGAGGTGATGTGAGGTGAGAAATTTAGCTGAGTGGAGTTAGGTGAAATGAGTGCGATGAGTTCTGTTGAGGCGTAATGAGGTGAGGTGAGGTGAGGTGAGGATTGTGCTGATGTGAGTTGAGTGAGGTGAAGGAAAGTGAATCAGATAAGGACGAAGTTAAGTGATGGGTGGAGATTAGGATGTAGGGTGCGGTGTGGAATTGATTTTAGGAGGTGACGAGGTTAGGTGCGTTTGGGTGAGTGAGGTGAAGTCACATGAGGGATTGAGGAATTTAGGTGAGTTAAGATAAGGTGAAATGAGTGAGGGGGTGTGATTTGAGTTGTAATGATGTGAGGTGAGGAGAGGTGAGGTGAGAGTAGTGAAGTGGAATGAGTGACGTGATGAGGAGGTGTGGTAGTGAGATGAGATGAGGAACTGGGATGATGAGGGGTGAGGATTGGTGAGGTGAAAATGTGCGTTGTGGTGAGATGATGTGAGGACATGAGGTGAGATGAGGAGTGTTGTGGAGATAAGGTGAGTTGAGATAATGATTGAAGTTAGATGAAGTGAGAGAGTTGAAATGCAGTGAGCTGAAATGCAAAGATGTGATGGGAGTAGAGTAGGAGAATTGAGGTGAGAAGTGAGGTTAGTTGAGGAGTTGAAGGGATGTGAGAAGGTGAGCAGGTGAGGTGAGGTGAGGTGAGTGAAGTGAAGTGACATGAGGGGATGAGGTGTGGTGCGGTGAGGTTTGAGGTGATTTGAGACAAGTGAATTGAACGAAATGATGAGGAGGTGTGGACATATCGTGACATGAGAAATTGGGGTGAGTTGAAGTGAGTGAGTTGAGTTGATGTGCGGAGGTGAGTTGAGGTGAGGAGATGATGAGGGTATGTGAGGTGTCATGATGATTTTTGTGAGGTGAGGTGAGTGTTGTGAAGTGTAATGAGTAAGGTTAGGACGGAGTGAGGTGAGATGGGGATTTGAGGAGTTTAGGTGAAGTGTGTGAGGTTTGGGGATGTGAGGGGTTGTGACTTGAAGAGTTGAGGAAGTGAGTTGGGGTGAGGAATGGAGGTCAGGTGACGTGTGGTGAAAGAGTTGAGCTGAGGTGTGGAGGGGCATTGATGTGAGGAGGTGATGAATTCTGGTATGGTGAGGTGAATAGAGGGAATGTGAGTTGTGGTGAGAAGATGATGAGGTGAGGTGAGGTGAGGAGGTGAATTGAGGTGAGGTTTGTGTTGAGGTCATATTAGGGAAATGAAGTGAAGCGTGCGAGGGGAGGGGGAGGTGTGGAAGTGAGGTGAGTTGAGGAATTGGTGTCAGGTGAAGAGAGGTTTAGTGAGTGAAGTGAGGTGAGGTGAGGAGCGGAGATGAGGTGAGGAGATGGCTTGATGAGGTGAGGTGAGCTGAGGATTGAGGTGAGTTGGGGTGAGTGAGGTGAGGAGGAATTTAAAGGATGTTAGGAGGTGACCCTGTGAAGTGAGGTGAGGTGAGTGAGGTGATGTGACAGGAGGAGCAGAGGAGGGGATGTGAAGTATTGAAGTGAGTGGAGGAAGGTGAAATGAGTGAGGTGAGGTAACTTGTGGTTAGAAGAGGAGGTGATTTGAGGTGAGGTTTGAGGGAACTGAGAGAAGTGAATTGAAGTCAGTCAGGTGAGGAGGAGGGTGGAGGTTAGGTGAGCCGAGGAATTTGTATGAGTTGAAGACACGTGGATTGAGTGAGGTGAGGAGGTGAGGTGCCGTGATTATTATGGTGAGATTTGGTGAAGATAATTGAAGTGTGAACTAAAGAGGAATTGAGGTGACATGAGGAGGCGAGGAGGTAATTTGTGTTGTAATGAGGTTAGGTGAAGTGTGGAGGGGAGGAAGTGAGGTGACTTGAGGCATTGAGGTGAGGTGACGTGAGGTGAAGTGAGGTGAGTGTGGTGAGATGATTATTTGAGGTGTGTTGAAGGGGTGAGGTTACGTGTGTAAGGTGAGGTGAGGTGAGTGAAGTAACATGAACGGAGTGAGGTCAGGAGGATATGAGATGATGTGAGGAATTGCGTAGGTGAGTTATTCAGGGTTGATGAGGTGCAGTGTGTGACGTGATGTGAAGATTTGAGGTGGGTTGAAGATTGAGGTGAGGTGAACTTGGTGACGTGAGGTGGAGTTTACGAGATGCGAGGAGGTGAGCAGGTGAGGTGAGAAAAAGTGAGGGAGATGAAGTGACATGAGGAGTGGAGGAAGTGGGGTGAGGTGAGAAATTTAAGTGAGTGCAGTTAAGATATATTGAGTGAGTTGGTTTGAGTTGAGGTGTGATGAGGGGAGGTGAGGTGAGAGAATATTAGTTAAACGAGTGACATGAGGAGGATGTGTGGAAGTGAGGTGAGCTCAGGATCTTTGGTAATGTTGGGTGAGGGGAAGTGAGGTGAGGATGTGTGGTGAGGTGAGGAGAAGATGTGAGGAGGTGAGGTGATGTGAGAATTGGAGTGGAGATGAGGTGAGGTGAGGTTACGATTCAGGTTAGTTGAGAGGAGTTGAAGTGAAGTTAGTGAGCTGAAGAGCCATGAGGTGATGTGACTTGAGGAGTCGAGTTGGGGTGAGAGAAGTGAGGTCAGTTGAGGAGGCGAGGGGTCATGAATAGGTGAGCAGATTAGGTGAGGTGAGTATTTTAGGTGAGTGGTGTAAAGTGAAATGAGTGAGGTGAGGGGAGCTGAGGTGAGAAGTTGAGGAGGTGAGGTGAGGTGAGATTTGAGGGGAGGTGAGAGAAGGGAAGTGAGTGAAATGAGGAGGAGGTATAGAGGTTACGTGAGCTGGGGAATTGGGGTGAGTTGAAGTGATTGAGTTGATTTGAGGTGCGGAGGTGAGGTGAGGAGATGCTGTGAGTAGGTGAGGTGAGGTGAGGGTTTTGGTGAGGTGGGGTGAGTGGGGTGAAGTGAAGTGAGTAAAGTTAGGAGGAAGTGATGTGAGATGAGGAGTTGAGGAGGTTAGGTGAGTTGTGTGAGGTGAGGGGAGGTGAGGGTATGTGACTTGTTGAGTTGAGGAAGTTTTTTGGGTGGGGTAGGAGGTGAGGTGAGGTGAGGTAAATGAGGTGAGTGAGGTGAGGAGGTGAGGAATGGTGGTAAGGAGAGGTGAGGTGAGATAAAGTGAGTTGTGGTGAGAAGATGATATGGTGAGGTTAGGAGAGGAGGTGAACTGAGTTGAGGTTTGCGGTGAGGTGAAGTTACAGAAATGATGTGTGCGAGGGGACGGGGAGGTGTGGAAGTGAGGTGAGGTTAGGTATTGTTGTGAGGTGTAGCGTTTATTTAGTGATGTGAAGTGAGGTGAGGAGCGGAGGTGAGTTGAGATGACTTGATGAAGTGAGTTGAGGTGAGAATTGAGGTGAGGTTGGGTGAGTGAAGTGAGGAGGAGATTAAATGATGTTAGGGGATGAGCATGTGAAGTGAGGTGAAGTGAGTGAGGTGAAGTGACAGGAGGAGCGAAGGAGGGCATGAGAAGTATTGAATTGAGTGGAGGTAACGTGAAATTGTGAGGTGAGGTGATTGGTCGTGAGAAGAGATGAGGTGATGTAAGAGTTAGGTGAGGGAAGTGAAACGGAGGGAAGTAAGGAGGAAGGTGGAGGTTATTTAAGCTGAGGAATTTGTGTGAGGTGAAGGGACATGAAGAGAGTGAGGTGAGGTGAGGTGAGGAGTAGAGGTGTCCTGATTATTGTGGTGAGATTTGATGAAGAGAACTGAAGTGTCATCTAAGGAGGAATTGAGGTTATGTGAAGAGGTGAGGGGGTATGGTGTGGTGAAATGAGAGGAGGTGAGTCAGTAGGGGATGAAGTGAGGTGAATTGAGGAATTGAGGTGAAATGACGTGAGGTGAGTGTGATGATGTGTGGTGACATAAAGTGAGGGAGAAAATTTGAAGTGACGTGAGGAGGTGAATTTAGGTGTGTAAGGTGACATGAGGTGAGACCGTGAGGTGACTGTTGTGAAGTGAAATGAATGAGGTGAGGAGGATGTGA